>CAWUPE010000500.1:0-19616 GCA_963924145.1 Pyrausta purpuralis
TCGTTTCATTGTAGCATATTGGTCTATTTAAATTAAGGTTACTATTTAAAGAAAATTCCAGTTTAAAAGGATATGACCATTTCAAAAACTGGAATTTAGACTTGAACTGCCGTCCCATAAATCAATTTTAAGCTGGTATGCAAGGCGGAACAACAGAACGTAATTAAATACTGTTTTAGTTTCTTTTAAAACGTAATCCACTTACATCAGTGTGCACAAAAATTTTGATTGCAATAAAATTCATTGCGCTATTGTTTCCGATATAGCAACCAATAAATTCCTATCACAAACTGCAAGTGTGCAAGGACTATACAAGGCGTATCAGTGTCACTTTTGCAGTGGTCTAGTTTAGGGTTAATATCTTTTAATCAGTAAAGATGAAACAAATTTTGACATCAGTTTTTAACTTTAAGTTTAGATTTTGAATTGTATAAAAACTCGATAATTTTCTCGATTATTTTACGGATTATTGGCAATTTTTATTACGAATATCTGGTGAACATTCACACCTTCAAAGTATCTTAGAAACTTATCCAGAAGTGGCAAAACGGGGTTTTAAGATCTCGTTCGGGATACGCAATGGAGTCGGTATTCATGAGTCATTTGATAAAGGATTTGACAAAACAAGTTTTGGGTGTATTAGGTTTAAAAAGTTGTGAGTATTTTTTCCTACTTATTTTAAATTAATATATTCATTTGGATCGAAAGATATCTATCTATAAACATGTTGCACACAACACAATCAACATTGGCATGGATTAGAATGATATCTTTACTTAGCGTACAATTCTTCATTTTTAAATTATATTTATTGCAGAAAGTATGTAATGTCAATATTACGAAATAATAAACAATTTAGAAAATTTAGTTTGTTAAAAATAACTAACAATTAATCTTGAAAACTAAACTATATCAGGCCTTAACCCATCCGGGTCTGAACTCTTGACTTTAAGTGTTATCTTTAAAACATTAGCCTGAATCGATCCTCATACATTTTAATGATGATGAGAAACAGGGTCCTATCATGTAGGACGACTTGGGTTACTTGTGGAGATCTAAGAATAGAAGTAACGGCGAGTGACCACCAGTGTAGCAATAAACTTATCTATTTATAGTGAGAGAGAACAACAAGATTTAATCGCTATTTGAAGTTAAAATCGCTAAATCTTTGCCATTTTGGCTGATTTTTGCCAACTGAATTGAATTTACTATATATCTAGAAATCAAATTAATTGATTACAGAACTAGGCTTTCATTTGCATGACCGATCGTATACCTTATGTGATCTACCTTTATTTGAATCACTCTCTTGAATATGGCGAGTTATTTTAATTCGAAAACGAATTAAAAATCACGCGAAATATCGACCTTAGTACTTACAAAATTCAGTTATCGTTTGTTCATCCCTCCCATGTCGAGTTGAACTGATTTTTCTTAAAAAATTGTACATTAATCAATGACTATTAGTACGCCATCTTGACACGAGTGATTCAAAAATCGGTTTTAGCGCGTTGATGTCTTTTACTTGCAAATACAGAATTTTGCTTCGACCGTTTTTATCATTATAAATAAATATGCGTCAGAGAACAGAATTGTCGTAGTTTCGGAGTAAGGAATTTTCTTCCTTGAGTTACGAACACCAGGAACCGTATTGATGATTAAAATTCATTCTCCCCAATGTTCACGTGATTTTGTTGTTTTTCAATCAATTATCGAAAGAATGTCTATCGTAATATTGACGATTCAAAAATAGAGCTCCTGACCACAATTAATATGGAGCGTCTCCCATACTTATATTCACATAAACGTCCATGACTTAGGCACATTATTAAATCATGACATGATGATGGTGGCAAAAAAGTGATTTTACTTTACCTTTTTGTACTGGTCAAAACCAATTACCCTTTTGATGCAGTTGGGTGAAATCGACATAGGCCCGATTTACAAATATCAGAAAATGAATGTTCATCGAATACAATACAAAATGCCCCATTTGAAAATGTTATCTATTTGTCAGCAATCATTTATGTAAGTCGTTTAAAATCGGTCGTTTTATACTTAACAGTCGGATAAGCCATCTGACTTTGGCAAAATATTCAAAAATATCGAAAATTAAAATCGACCAAGGCCCCTATTTTTGAATCACTCGCGTCAAGATGGCGAGTGAAAAGCATTCATTAAAGTCAAATTTCCTAATGAAAATCAGTTGAAATCCACATGGGAGGGATTGGCAAAAATACATCTTAATTTTGTTAGTACTTACGTCAATGATTCGCGTGATTATAGTAGATTTTTAATTAGTTTTCTAACAATTATCACATAAAAATAGAGGCCCAAATCAGGTCAAAAGTCGAATGGTACTTAACGTCGGGTCAAGGTTTCGTAACTTAGCAATACCAAATACACTTCAATCAATCAAGAACCGTTAACTGCAATCTACCAAGTAGTATTTCCGTAAACCAATTGTATAACCGCGAAATTTAACGCCTCATTGGAAAATGGAATAAAAATCGGAAACTGCGGTAGAGCAATCAGTATGGTAATTAATAAAAATATTTACATTTCATGGCTACAAAATGAAGATGAAGTTTTGGTGAATCTATTCTAATATTATGAAGCTGAAGAGTTTTTATCCCAAGAACTACTGAACCTCTATTTTTGAATAACTCGCTTAAATATGGCGTGTAATATTCCTTCGAAAACCAATCAAAAATCAATGAAAATCTTGCGAATTAATGACGTCAGTACTCACAAACTTTAATAAATTAATTTCAATCGCCATCTTGACTCGAGTGATTCAAAAATAGGGCCCCTGGACCGATTGGAAAAAATATTTTTGCGTTATTTATCGAGGGATGCTATAAAACATCACCAAGTCGCGGGGGACCGCTAGTCTAATATAAATTACATAGTTTACCAGGTTATTGAAAGAAAGTTACAGCTCACATCAATTAATAAAACGACGTTATTACAGGTAAATTAGAAAATCTGTGTTATTTAATGCCTACACTTCGCAAATTGTTTAGAAATATATTGTCATAATTAAACTTGAGTAAATAACAAAATGCATCACAACGACGTTGGTGAACAAATCGTTTTTTAATGTTATTTAACGAAGAAAAATATTAATCACTTAATTACGTTATGCGTTGGTAATTTATTTTTGTTCTTAGGTGACTATAAAGAGACAAAAAAATTCAGAACAGATGTCCAAGAATTTTTAATCAACAAGACTAACAAAATAGAGCTTCAGTGAAATTTAGAATACGGGGCATTTAAGTAAGTACGGACAACAGCACGTCAAAGTAAACACTGCGTTATCTTATGTAGTTGTAATAAGGGCTAGTTTGCATTAAAAGTGGGTAACCTGATGTGCTGTCTACTGTAACCTCGGTACTACAACGAAGTCGAAAGCGTCGATACATGAACTACTACTATCTATATAGGGTGTAAAAAAAGGACGAGCCAAATTCAAGACGGTTATGGTCAAGCTTAGAATACAGGATATTATTTTTCCTGTATTCTAGACTCGACTATTAACCGTACCTACTGGGGCGGGCGTTGGTCGCCATTACCGTCCGCCCGAAAAGTTTCCTGGCTGATAGTCACATGGCTTCATGCATTTCTTCGCTTGCGATCCGTGCTTAGCGTGAAAATGGGATACTTCCTATAGCTGGACGGTGATCTGCTGAATTTCGAACGGTTTCGTGAATGGTTTGGAGTCCTGGACCTCGGGCGGGAGGCACGATGTTGAGCATTGGTGAGGGCTTCTACCTATTTGGTCAGCGCTGCGACCTGCTGCACCAGGGTATCTACCATGCTATCGGTAAGATATGCCCTCTTAAATTTGGCTTGTACTTTTTTACCCCTGCACGGATTTAAAAGGATCCGTGGACATTTTATCGTATATCTGCTATTTTTCTTTCTTATACAGGGTGTAAAAAAAGACAAGCCAATTTCTAGGAGGTGGTTATGAGTCGAGTCATGAATACAGGAAAAACAATGTTGTCTTTTTTATAATTTTCTTCATAAGACATATATTTCCTGTATTCCAAAGTCGATTCACACACAACCACCCCTTGAAGTTTGCTCGTACTTTTTTACACCCTTCATTTTGTGCATAAACGCTGAATACATACATTTGTTTTTTGGTTTTGGCCCTCGCGTCCTGGCCTAATATAAAGTTTGTTACAAAAAATCGATTTTCGAAGAACGTTCACAGTTGGACAATAATAATAATATCATCCAAGTATCAAACTTTAGTGCACACCTTCTCCAGTATTTTACTATAGGTTTATGGTTACGAGAAAATGTAGAGGGCTTAGCAATCAACTTTAGAATCTGAAAATTTACGGTACATGATGTAGGTAGGAGGTACAGTACTACGTGATATTGTTATGTTATTTTTCAATTATTTTAGCACTGCGTGTATTAGGTATACAGGTACTCAGCGGGCCTAAGATGCGCTCCCATTTATCATTTATAGCGGCAATCGATAAATTTTCGAATATCATTTTTATCATATTTAAAAAGGATTTGACAAATTGTTTGCATTCATTTGTAAGCAATGAGGATTGATTTACAAGTGAAAATATTTGGCAAAACAGGTTGTTTGGGAATTAAAATTATTATATCGACACGATAAACGGTATCGAGGCGTGCATGTTAGGCTTACTGGTAAGTTATTGATTTGTTTACGTAAGCAGAGAAACAGATGTCCTAAGTATTTTAGTATCTAAGTACAAATTTGTTCAGAAGGTTGCCACGGAATCGTGATTATTCTTCGTAGCACGACAATCTCTGACGTCAATTGAATATGATTTTGGCAAATAAAAGATGGTTCGTGTTTATTTTTAAAAATAATACAACAATATCTGCTTGGCTGTTGGTGAAATTACTGGATGGATTTTTAGTATCACCGGTCTGAAATATTACAACAAACATCTTTGTAATTATAAATCAAACACAAGTATCTAATTGTTTTATTACATACAAAATCAAAAAAAATCAGCTATAATTTGACAGACTCTTAACAATTTTCATTTCAATGCGTTTTGAATAAATAAGAATCTATCATTAAAAAAAACTACTAACCTACTACGAGTAAAAACATTAAAAGTTTAATTGTTTAGTACGTTTTGTACATCTGTGTGGACGATACTTTCTCCAATTCGCCAGTATTCCGCTTTATTTTATTGTTTTATTTAATTAAGAACACGGTGGCAACTTGGCCATTACATAATTTAGGTCCGATTTTTCCAACGTCAGATAAGGAATATTCTTGGAATAAAATACAACTCGCCTTATTCGTAAACATCAGCTATTTGTCAGCAAGATTTTTTATGTAAATGACATTTTAAAATGACAGTAATAATGACCTCAGTCTGATAATTCTTACTTATCTGACGTTGGAAAAATCGTCCGTTAGTTTATTTCTGAGAGATATGCTGATGTACGAGCGCCAGCACATTAAATTATACATTTTTGTTTAAAACTATCCCTTATTACAACCGCATAAGATACCGCAGTGTTTACCTTAACGAGCTGTTGTCCGTACCTAAATACCATTTTTTTATTTTTTTATTTTGCGTCGTATATGTATGTATATTATTAATTAGTAAATACATTAATTTTAACCGGATAAGCTTGTTTATTCTTTATTCAAAGAATAGATCCCATGCGTCGTTGTTTAACAATGATTTATTGTTTTCGCCGCTGGAGTCAGCTGACAGGTACTTAGCTAAAGTATATCTCAAAAAAGTTCCTCAGTAAGTTTAATTATAGTTAAGAGTAGGTACTCAGACTCAGTAGATGATCATGCCAACAATGTTATTAAAACTCAGACTCAACTACGCATCATATTAATTTCTTACTCGGAATATTGCATATTTTATCAAACATTTGGAGTAGAAAGCTTAATTATATACTTAATATATTTACTGTTAAATAACTTAATCTCATCGGCAACAATAGGTTAAAACTGGGTTACATAATATCCCGTATATTGAGCGTCAGTATTTAGACTAGAAAGATTAGATCTGAGTCCATTCAACTATTTCCCACTGATATTAATTTTGTTTTGTCGCCTTGTTAAAGCAGGCATTGTTTTTGATGATTCAATAATGAATACAATTGAGATAGTTTGTTGACGATAGTCCTTGGTGATCATGTGATGATCAGATATTTACATGGCTAACTGTATACAAAGTGTGTGAGATGATAATGACTTAAATTAATTATGATATCAGTATAATCAGGTCGGTCGGGTACACTCAAATATATAAAATTATTGGATGAGCACTAACAAACATTTTATGTTAGGTACTTTAGCTAGTTTCAATGCACAGAGACTCAGTCACAGATGACCGTGTCGTTGCTGCATACCGATTTTGTAGCTTTTTATCAACTTCAGATAAGAATTATCCGACTGAATAAGTACAAAACGACCGATTTTAAAATGTAATTAATTGCTCACAAATAGGTTACGTTTTCAAATAAGACGTTTTGTATTATTCCACGAATATTTCTGATCTAACTTTGTTAAAATCGGGCCTTAAAAATAGTGTCATTGTAGTTACTTACTTATCTACAACCATTTTACTTACTGCATCTTCAAAATGCATGTGTATTAATAAATACCTAGGTAATTGTATTAGTAAATAATTTTCCTTGCCACTCATCGATCAGTCTGTCAATTCGTTTTCATTTTAGTCTTCTAAGGTCTTCCCTGGTCACTTCCGAACGTCGTGAGCAGCATCCAGTATGGAGTATTGTTTCAACTGCAGACAATACATCCTCATTGGCTCATTGTTATGTCAGATTCGCGACTGAATTATGAACGCAACTCAGCGGAGTTTGAGACGGGACAGCGGACTTTTTTACACATAATCGAGTATGTTTTCTAGTTATATGGGGTAAGCTTAATATATATTTACTTATGTAAAACTTTATTGCAAAAGTTATTCTGCTAGAAGTATTATCATTATCTGCCAATCAAACATGATCAGAATTACACAGGTGGAAACTAGAATACTTGCTTAAAATCTTGCGAGTTTACTTACCTAAGGGCGTATTCCACCATCGACAAGTACCTAAGCACTAACCAGCGAAAATGTGAAACGTCATTTCTTTTGAAGTAATGGACAGATAACGTTGACTAGAACTTATTACGTAATTGTGAAACAGGACGCTAAAGCTTTTTTTTATGTAACTGTATATAGAAAACATATTTGTGGTTTATTCTCTTAAAATATAAAAGCCTGTAATCATATTATAATAACAATAATATATAACGGTATCATTTACCGTAACAAAAAAATATATGTTTATTCAAAGTGACCGCAACTGACTCGCAAACAATTTTATTGTGTTTGTGTGAAAAGTACAATCAAGTCTAGTCAAGTTGCGTTTACGTGTAGCTAGGTACAGTAGCTGTTCGATCAAGCAGCTTATTTGATCATGTCAAATCGGCAGACAAGGCCGATTATACCCTATAAGGAAACGCGTTATATCCTTCCTGAATTTCGCGCAGTGAGAGTTGTTTAGGAAGCAATGACACTGCCGCGATGCCGTGACTGATTATACCTTTATCCACCGACTTCGCACTACCTTATAGTCTTATAAATAGAGTTTAAAATAGCTTGGATAGAGATCCTGATTAATCGGTACTACTTCAAGAGTGAATTCGAGCGTTTAAGCCCTATTACTTACAATATACAGTCATGAATCGCCTGCGCTAGTGCAATATGTGTATAAATGAATGATTGACCATGTTAACAATGCGTGACAACTGGCCCTATGTCTAATAATATAGAGTCGGAAATGGTTCGAACATGTGCACATGACTCGTGCCCTTTCAGGCATGCAGTGCTAATTCGAGCGACTCTCTTTTACTTAAGAAATTGTAATTTTATTGCCACTAACTGTAGCTTAATTAAATATGATCGTTACGAGTAATTGACCCTAACTCATAATTACTGCAATAATAGCCAAGTTAGAGCACTTTAAATGCAGTAAACGTCAATCAAATTTTGTCGTAATAAACACATATTTTACTCAAGATTTTTTTACCTGATTGCACAGAAATGTTTATGCACCATTTTCTGTAAACTAAAACAGCTTCCTTTAAACTAGTCTGATTTCCTTCGACTTTACATTTGCTTCGGGCAAATGACATCCATTTTCCTTGTCCCTTTTCGTGTGTTCCACAGACCATTTATTATTTAATCGTTAAAATCGAGATGACGTTATATTAGTGTCTATGAGAAGTAAATAGCTAGTTTCTTTTAAGATTTCACTTTCAGTTGATGATAGTGAAACTTTAATATAAGTAATCATTAACTTCTAACTAAGCGTTAGATCCGTCGCTTTATCAAAGAGCTGATGAAGAAAACATTCAATTAAAGTAGATATAAATATATCCTTTATTCTTTGGACATTCCCACACATCGCCATCTAGTATTACTAGATATTACTATCTATAATTATAAAATAAATTAATACTATATTCATATAAACTGACAATATGGACAGACGACCTTGTAAAGATCGCAGGATCAAACTGGATGCAGACCACTTGTGACGGTCACTATAGAAAACCGTGAGGGAGGCTTATGTTCAGCAGTGGATGGATATGTTCAACTTCCTTTGGCTAATGATGATGATGATGATTTATATAAACAGAAATTGATAACACCATAAAAAATAAACATTTCCATGCGGCAAGGAGGCTAAGATGCTGGCTGCGTTGCCGCGTTGTATAACTACTTATGTTAATCCTTACAGCTAGGAACCATTCAGCTTTATTTGACCGCAATATAATTTAGTTTTATAGCAATTTTTATTGAAAACTTTATTAAGAATACAAATTATTATAATATGTGTGGGAACAGGAACAGAAAGCACACTTTACGCATTGATTAATGATTTTAAGCTCAAACCTCATTAACCGACTTCAAAAAAGGAGGAAGTTATCAATTCGACTGTATGTTTTTTTTGTATGTTTGTTACCTCATATCTCAGTCGTTTGTCGACCGAATCGAAAAAAATTTTCACCTACTTAGAGGGTGTACCTTCTAGTTGGTCCCATTTTTTTCATTTTGGGATCTGATGAGGGGATCTTGGTGTAATCGAGGGAAACCCTCAAATTTTAAAGGCACGTATAGTGTTTCTTTACTAGAATCTTTATGTTGACGTGTTGTTACGTCTGATAGTCAACATCTTGTGGGGCTTAGCTGATGGTGGAACTCTTAACGCTTAGGAGTTCAGTAATTATAATGAAATAACTTATAATAGATAATTTGTAGCTTCTTAAAAAATAGAATCATAAGGTACAACTCCCCCCCCCCCCCTCTTATGTAATCACTAAAAATGAAGAAATAAAATAAACTTTTAAAAAAAGTAAAAACCGACTTCAAAACCAAAATGCACTAAAAAGTCTTAAATAAACTGTTCACCATTGAAAGGAAAGGAATCCGTTTTAGGCAAACAATTTCTTTTTGGAGTCGGTGCCATCACTTTGACTATCAAGCATCAATTATCACAGCACCGACTCCAAAAAGAAATTGTTTGCCTAAAACGGATTCCTTTCCTTTCAATGGTGAAGAGTTTATTTAAGACTTTTTAGTGCATTTTGGTTTTGAAGTCGGTTTTTTACTTTTTTTTAAAGTTTATTTTTTTAATCTCAATTTCTTCAAGCACCTCCGTTATCTCTAAGAAAGTTTCGCGCCATTGTTTCATGCAATTTACATATCATTTGGTCATCTCCCAGAGTTAGGTAACATCAGATCACACAATCTCAAAAATTGCACTGGAATTCTTTCCCATGGTAGGTAATGATTATTTCCGTTTTACTTTCTCTATTCCACGTTTATTTATTTTTACCGGCTTAAAAAAGAGGTAGGTAATCATTTCAATGTCTATGTATTATGATATCATTCATCATCATCATCATAATCAGCCAAAGGACGTCCACTGCTGAACATAGGCCTCCCCCACGGTTTTCCACAGCGACCGATCACTAGCGGTCTGCATCCAGTTTGATCCTGCGATCTTTTTAAGGTCGTCTGTCCATCTTGTTGGTGGACGTCCTACGCTGTGTCTTTGGTCGAAGGGTCTCCAATCTAGAACTTTCCTGCCCCAACGGCCATCAGTTCTTCGCGCTATGTGCCCTGCCCACTGCCACTTAAGCTTACTGATTCTCAAGGCTGTGTCCGTTACCTTAGTTCTTCTACGTATCTCCTCGTTTCTGATTCGATCTCGTAGAGAAACACCGAGCATAGCCCGCTCCATCGCTCGTTGTGTAATTTTGAGCTTCTTTATGAGGCCCATAGTTAGAGACCACGTTTCGGATCCGTATGTCATCACTGGTAACACACACTGATTGAAGACTTTCGTCTTCAGACACTGAGGTAATTGAAGTATGAATTGAGGTATGATATCATTGGAATTTTATAATATTTGAGTAAGTAGGTATGTTGATTTAGTAAGCTTCCAAACAGTATTTGACGACCCGTCTGGTGTAGTGGTCGAGAAATCACCTACTACGCAGCGGGTGCGGGTTCGATCCCCGCACAATACAAACATTTGTGTGCATAAACATGTCTGTTTGTATTGGTCTGGGTGTTTTCAATGTATATCATGTATGTATTTACAAATAAAAAAGTATTTGAGTATTATATCCGTTGTCTGGCACCCATAACACAAGCTTTGAGTAGCTTACTTTGGGACTAGATGGCGATGTGTGGGAATGTCCAAAGGAAGGATATTAAGGATATTAAGTATGTTTGTCCACAGATATCTCGAAAACGAGAAGTCATAGACATAGGGATATGTTTTTTACCCTAATTAGGTATATTTCAACTTAGGGTACAGTGTAAGTTTCATCAAAATCAATTCAATAGTTATTATGATATTTCACGTAATAAGTAATAATCTTGCAATAGAAAATAATTTAAGAAATTAAAACCGGTTTTAAAAAAAACTGACTTGGCTTGAATTGAAATTGTATTTATTTCTCCTAAATTGTAGACAAATGATTTGTTTCCCGTTTTTAGTCAGAGCTTTAAGGCGGTTTTTATTACAATAAATGATGAATTTCATATTAACATAACATAGGAAATCGTTAAAGGACTATTCCCTCATTCATCACCATTAATCCTTTCTAATTGTTCTTACTCAAGAAACATCTTCTATCTATCTCTTTGCAATCTCCTTTCTTATCTTCTTCTATAATCAATAAATAAAATAATGTCATCTTAGTTACACTACTTTTATCTTGAGAACGAGTGGACCGGTTGTCATAATTTTTACTTCGTTAGATTCGTCTCCGAATACTTCGTCCGCGTACTTTGAGTTTGCTCCCCCTCCCCCCCCCCCCCCCCCCCTCTTTGGTTGCTGCGTGATGTTTTAAAGCCTTTTTTGTGTTTTTAATATCTCGCCTTTAACTTTTAAAGCAAGCTTATGCACCAGCTATCGTCTACAGAACCGGTTCTAAATTACTAACAGGCGACAATTGGAAAGCTGTATTAAATCTATACTATTAAAGATACAGACCACAGACTATCATACTCCTAAGTGCAGCCTTTCTTTAAAGGAGAAAACACAAGTGAAACATAAATCAGAATTGATTATAAATGTCTTATCTAGTCTTAAAGACAGACAGCAATCTTATTAACATCTATTTTGCATTTTTAATAATAAAGAAATAAATTTACTTTCCTTTTTATATTTTTTTCCGAGTTCGTATTTTTTTGTTAAGGCATTTTCAATTAAATTGCCTCTAGTTTTCCATAACAATATTCTTCGGTCACTTAAAGCGGTTAATCTCGCGAATTGGATTATTTTTTTAAATTACTAGAATGGGTCTGTTTTTACTAAAGATAGAATGAGCTCGCCTAAAAGAAGCCTGGAGCTCTATTTTTGAATCACTCGCTTGAATATGGCGAGTGAGTACCGTTCGAAAACAAATTAAAAATCAATGAAAATCACGCAAAATATTGGCGTTGGTACTCACAAAAATCATTTGTCTTTTTTCAAATCACTTACACGTATTGTTGTTACTCATGTTATACTAATTTTCATAGGAAAATCGGACATTAAACAATGAATATCACACGCACTCTTAACGCGAGTGATTCAAAAATAGGGGCCCAGTTCACTCTGACTTTGGATATTTTTGTTCGGGTTACAATCTCTAGAAAACGCCGAAGCGGTCAGCAAATGATAGCCTATCAAAGATTTTTAAAATTCTAATTAACCAATTAAAATAATTACTGCGGGCATTGCACTCGCTAAGAACGTAGTTTTGAATTGCATTATGTACTGTTAAAACTCTTATTATTTTGTAATCTACGTATTTAAAATACATACTTCAAAATCCTTGAACCTACTTTTACATACCTACGTTAATTATTACCAATTAATCCATGTATATTCACTTTCAAAAAATATGATCGCACTTTCTTGCAACTTTCGATCTTTCAGCAGTTTGGGCTATAAAAACTATCGAAATATGCAAATGGGAATCACGGTGCAGTTCTTTCTACTGTTTTGAATAAAACAAAACAATTAACAACTTTGGTATGTTTAAAGCAAAAAAGTCAAGTCATGCCTAATACTTTCGCTGGCTAGACTTTAGATTAGGAACATAACACATCAGATTTATCGGGACAATTGTTTGACATGTTAGTGTAAATAATAAGTATTAGATGAAAATTTACCTTTACAATCAGCTAAATAGTATATTTTTGCAAATTTGCCATATATTTTAGACTCTTCTTGTAATAACATTATAAAGAACTTCGGAAAAATCAACTAAATTAAGACAATTTCGCAATAGAAACAGTGATGCAAGAGACTTTCTACAAAAATGTGTTTTGTTTCTTTCATGCGCTAATGACTGATCAACACGAATGAATAGAGCCTTTCTTTAACGCCAAATAAATGTTCATAGTCGAATGATTGTATTTAAAAAATAAAAATAAAAATCGGTGCCTTAAGCAGGTTACATTACCCATCGCCGCATGGAGAGAAAGAAAGTTTCATGATACCCTACATAATAAAGCTTAGACTTTATTTAGACTTGCGCTTTTTAAGAAATCTCAACTTTATATTAGTATATTGTTATTACTACATTCGTATCAGAGAAGCGCATAAAATGTGTCGCAAATACGACAAGATTGTGAAGTATTCCTTGATATTTGAATTATGAATATGTCCGTTTGTATGAGGTGATGGCCAGTGGCGTCAGTTGATGGAGCACGAAATTTTTTCGTGGTCAGTTCCACACGCTAGTAGGAGTTCAATGCTTTATTTAGACTTTGACACCCCCCAGATGGGTTTCTTCTACGAACATATATTTTTTGCAACTCGTCCTATCAGACTAACTAGCGAATTTAGAATCATATATTTTCTTTATCTAAACCATAGGTTCAATGTGACACCATCGTGAAGATTGGTTAAATGATGGAGTTTTGGTAATGAAAGCCGCTGGCTCCTGGGTTATGACGAACCATAATGACCAATCCTTTCTTGAAAAGCTTACCAGTGTACCCGTAGTAATCGCTTTTCGTACGACGATGAAAAATCATGAAGTGCTTGAAGAAAGTCTCGATTGCTTAAGTTATGAGCCCTATACTCCTCCTAACAAACAAACGGACAATGGTCCCAAATTTGCTCAACACAAACCGTCTCATATAATTCAGTTTAATAGCCTAATTTAGCTGATATTGTGCTTCAATCCATACGCACCTCACGTATTACAATATTGCCGCAACGCTGAATGTGGTAACTATTCGTGACGGAAAAACAAAATGGCTGACCTAGGTCAGCTGTCATTAGAGTGCAAATCGCTAGAAAAGGTCGTTGAGAGTGAAAATAGGGAGAGATTGGACACTTTGAACTATGTACCGTAACTGTATGTAACTTTATGTAATGTAATGATGATTATGATGAAGGCATTAAGTTAGGTGATGATGAGCATGCTATTTTCTCCATTAAAACAATGACTTCTTTTTCCTTCTTAAATGTAATGTATTATTATACCTATACAGGGTGTTGTTTTGGTCAGCGACGAGCGACTCAGGGGTGGCTGTACAAACGATACTGATGCCAAAAATTATATAAAAAAATATATACTTTTTTGAAATGGGAAAAACCAAAAAAAAAATGCGGTACAGCAATTGAGTTAAAACTACCAACACCAGGTAGCCTCTTCGTAGCTTACTAGCTACGGCGTAATATTTCGTAGATAAGCGCTAGCTACGCGCTAGGGTGCGAGTTTTCCCATTAGTTTTGTAGTTTTTTTTAATGTTATAAAGAGTTTTTGTGTATAAAACTTGCTCAGAATTTAAAGCAAACATTTTTTTAGAATAAGCATTATATTATCATCCCTGAGTTGGATGTCACTGACCAAAACAACACCCTGTATAGGGTCCAACAAAATTAACTGCATTCCTTCTTAGAGCTAATTCTGACCCTCAAACACAACAACTTTTTGTATGGGACCAACATCGTAATCCCAAAAAATATTTAACTTTCCCATGCTAGAGTGCAGATCAGCTGATTCTAGTTTGTATGAAGAAGTCAAAAAATTTCTTGGGATTTCGATGTTGGTCCCAGACAAAAGGTTGTTTCATTTTATCAACAGAATCACCACCGAGAAGGAATGCAGTTGATTTTGTTAAACCCTGTATAAATAATTATACGTAATATAAGCCTATAAAAAGTAATCTTTAGATAATTGTTATATTTTATTAAGGGCTGATTTTACAATAGTCAGATAAGAAATATTCGTCGAACAAAATACATTATGGCTAATAATTTGAAAACGTCACCTAATTGTCAGCAGTCATAGGTACCTGTCATTTTTTAAATCTGTCGCTTTATAATTTTTAAGACTGATAAGTTTTATCTGACCATTGAAAAATCTACCTTAATCATGACATGACTGACAAGGGACAAACTACCTAAAAATCAATTCCTAGAAAAAATGAATCACCACTAATAAGCTGACATTTTGAACTCCCAAGTGCACTGGACCCATAGAATCAGTCAGTAATTGTTTGTCGAATTTGTCGTTCTTAGAACCACCGACCTGCAATGCATTCTGCATAACAATATGAACTCTTGCGGTTTTGCCGCTAAGTAGGTTTATGTAACGCTGGTTACGAAGGAACACTTAAATTAATTAGTATGTCACAGAGTAAAAGCTAATTAAAGAACTGAGTCACTCCGACGGCCGGTGGATTAATTTGTGTTCGTTCCGAGGTTCGATTTCCTGATTGAGCTGTTTTTGAATCGGCTTATGAATTCGCGCATTATTTCATTAAGTAAAGTACGATTACTTTGAGGAAAGCTAAGATGTTGGAGGAAAGTACACACCTCCGTACATATTAATTTAACCACATACATATCCAATACTTCTACATTACATACATGCCTCTTCTTAAATCATATCAGAAAAAACGTTTATCAATTAACTAAAGTGATCTATACCAAAAGAACTGTATCGGTCAATATCTTATCATATAATAGGTAAGGTTATACCAATCTTACTGACAACAACTAATATACAAAATAAGGTCAGTGTTGCAAGTTCGTGAGAGCAAAGTACTAACGTACTAGCAGCAGTATTTCGTGACAGTCCTTTTGTTGCAAACATTTTGCAAGGAGACGCGATAATGACTTTAGACTGTGAATTATCAACTTTTGCTGATTTGCATGAAAAATCTTTCCAACTTACTAAAGTCATGCTTAAAAATATAGGTAAAGTAATGTGCAGGTCACCAGCTCATCTTTAATATTTTTTTGTTGGCTGATAAACTACTTTAAAGGCCGATTTTACAAACATCTGATAAAACTTTATATTTTATATTAGAACCTACATAAATATTTGCTGGCAAATATGAGACGGTTTCTTATTAAACGTATTGTATTTTTTTCGATGAGTATTCCTTATATGACGTTGGAAAAATCAGGCCTGAATAAATTACGTAACCGACCGATTTTAAAATGGCATATATATATATAATTGCTAACATATAGGTGACGTTATCAAATTGGCCAAACTGTATTTTATTTGACGAATATTTCTTATCTGACTATTGTAAAATCTGGCCTAGGAAGGTTAATTTTTATACCATTAAATATTACTTTATAAATCTGTATTTAGATTTTTCTGTTTTTTTATTTATTTAAGAACTTTACTGCACAAATAACAGCGTACAAAATGTGGACTTCATGCTAAAAGCATTCTGTCTCAATCATACCTTTAGGTCATGCAGGTCATCGTTCTGCATGACCGGCTTTGGTTTAACGGGCAGATAATACTTTTAGCATTAAGTCCATATTCGCACAACATTTGTCCAATTTTGAGTCGATTTTACCAACGTCAGAAAGGACTTATGCAACCTAATAAGTATAAAACGACTGATTAAAATGTCATTTTCTAAAATGATTGCTGTCAAATAGGCGACGTTTTCAAATTAAGGCGTTTTGTATCATATTCGACGAATATTCTTCATCTGACGTTGGTAAAATCGACTCTAATCTGAAGTCTTAAATAAATAAAACAAAAGTATACACGACAAAACGCACAATGTTGGTAAAGAAAATAAAGAAAGGAATTTCAAAGACTGCAGGAGTTAGGTGCTGCTATTTATGCATCATTTTTACCAATGACCACCACTCTGTCATAATGTCATAATCTCTGTTGTTCTATTCGCCATCGCAACCAGGAACATATAAATAAACAGCCAAGGACAAGGAAGTTCTCCGTTCCATTAACATTCGCGGTGCGTTCGGTTCGTGCTCCGAATTGATGCGAAAGTGAAAACGTGTTGTGTCCACTTTCGGACAGGTCTGCTTGTTGAGGTGTTAATTTATTCTTTAGATTAGTAATGGGGCCAAAAATCGGTATGTTCACGGTAAATGTTACATTTTTGCGTAGTGCTGTGTAGACAAGTTCTTATTTTGTTCCACTTGAAGATAAAGTCTGTTTTGATAGTACTTCTATGGATTTTCTTAGCTTGACGAATATGGTACTCGTTAACAATCTTGGCATTCCTTTTTAACCGACTTCAAAAAAGGAGGAGGCTATCAATTTGACTGTATGTTTTTTTTTGTATGTATGTTACCTCATATCTCAGTCGTTTGTCAACCGAATCGAAAAAAAAAATCACTTACTTAGAGGGTGTACCTTCTAGTTGGTCCCATTTTTTCCATTTTGGGATCTGATGATGGGAACTTGGTGTAATCGAGGGAAACCCTCAAATTTAAAAGGCACGTATAGTGTTTCTTTACTAGAATCTTAATGTTGACATGTTGTTACGTCTGATAGTCAACGTTTTGTGGGGCTGAGCTGATGGTAAAACTCCTTAACGCTTAGGAGTTCAGTAATTAGAATGACGGAACTTATGATAGGTAATTTGTCTTGTTGCTTAAGTTGCTTCTTAAAAAATAGAATCATAAGGTGCAATTCCCCCTCCCTTCCCCCCTCTTATGTAATCACTAAAAATGAAGAAATAAAATAAACTTTAAAAAAAAGTAAAAACCGACTTTAAAACCAAAATACACTAAAAAGTCTTAAATAAACTCTTCACCATTGAAAGGAACGGAACCCGTTTTAGGCAAACAATTTCTTTTTGGAGTCGGTGCTATGATAGTTGATGCTTGATGGTCAAAGTTTTTAACATAATGATTTATTTAACACGTTCTGACAACGTTATAGAACGTCCAAAAAATGATCTTCGCGATGAGGCACATAGTCTAACCACGTCCTAAGTTTTTTATTTATTTCAAAGCACAACGGCTGGCGACGTCGAATCTCTGTGTAATCTTCAGGTAGCTACGCCATTGCGCCGCATCGTGTCCAATTTTCCAAGTTCTAGCGCTACAATACATTATTTTTTTGTTACTTGAACATTATTCACACACGCATTGAGAAATACCCACACACACATGAACAAAGTCGTTTTCGGTTGTACTGCCAATCAACGTCTACGGACGTTAGCGACATGCAATAGGCAATATTTTGTTTGCTATACGGCGATACGGGTGTGGACGTCCTCAAACTTCTTATGGAGTTCTTATGCGCCACGGCCCAAAAGATGTCTATTGTGGTATGCGTACATGAACGTGTTAAAAAAAGATGAATACAAAACTCGGAACCTACATAGGTAATTCATCGTTGAACACTGAGATCCTTTGAAATCAAATACCTAGTTAATAATTTTTCTTCACTGATATTATTTTAAAAGATATCAAAGGTTTTATATTTTCCGACTAGCAAAAAAAAAGGAACTTTAGAAAAGCAGATTTTTTGTAAACTTGTAAATGATCACGCACGGGCACAGACGAAAGTTGACTAGACGACATTTATAAACATTAGTAATATGTGCGCCTAAATTAATATCTATCATCTTAACAAAAAATCAAGCTTTAAATAAGGTAGGTGCATTTATTAGAAAGCCGTAAGGACTTTCGGCTTAGGGTGCTTTAACAAGATATGACATCAGAAAGATACCGCTCTACCAAATAACTAGCGGGCCCCCTCCGACTGCACCCGCGCTTTTGAGTAGGCTCGCTTACCTCGCGTCGCAGCGTGATGTTTTACTCGTATAGCCTAAAATCTTCCTCGATAATTAAGCTATTTAACACAAAAAATCGATCTAGTAGTTCCCGAGATTAGCGCGTTCAAACAAACAAACTTTAGACGACCTCCGTGGTGTAGTTGCTATAGGCACGCTGGGTTTCATGGCGTCGTCGTCGTTTCAAGGTCCCGGGTTCGATTTCTGGTCGGGTCAATATTGAAAGCATTTTTTTTTACATTGGCTCGGATCTGGGTGTTGTGGTCACCGTTGTGTCTGATTTCAATAACACAAGTGCATTAGCTACTTACATTGGGATCAGAGCAATGTATGTGATTGGTGTCCAATCTTTTCAGCTTTATAATATTAGTATAGATTTATTGATGTAGTCTATGGATTGCTATTAAGATACCGCGTTAGTCACCCATTGTTAAAGCTAATCACTATATTCTAAATAAGAACGCAATGTTAGCAATGACCACAGGTTATTAATAATATAGCTACACTACTATTTTTTTTTACACTTTGAGGCCGATTCGTCTTATCCTGTTTTCGATTGCGAGTTTAACCGTTTTACCTAAACAATCAAGTAAATTATTTACACGTAAAAAAACTAACGAACGAACAAAATCTTAATACATTACGATTTTTTCTTCGACACAGAAAATTCGATCGGTGAACTTTTTTCGTTTACGAATTGCAGGAGAATTGCCCCCTCTATCCCAATTTCGCAATACATGGAGTTCGGTTGCACCATAGTCTTTCAAGCGTGGTTTACCACCAAGCTTGCACATCACTAAATGACAACTTATTCCCCGCATCCGGCCATACCGCGCATGCTTGTGCGCAACTTTGCGTTCGTTCGTTAAGAAATGTCAATACTTCACCGATACTTTTACTCAGGAAATGTTAGAGCCCATTAAGACAAGGAAGGACTAATTAGGAGGTACTCTAGTTACGTTGCGAATGTCGCGATTGCAAATTGTAAAGTAATCTAGAAATCTAGATTAGATTGCAATTGATTTCATA
>CAWUPE010000501.1:0-16915 GCA_963924145.1 Pyrausta purpuralis
TGAAATCGGTTTCCATTGAGGCGCTTCAAAGTTGACCTTTTGGCAACCGAAATGCCGACTTTATAGCGGGCTTATTTTTCTCAAGTTTAACGAGCCATTGGGCACGTGATAATGGACCATAAAAGATAAAAAAATTACTCCCTAAAAATCTAAATTAAGACAGACGTGGTTATCGGTTATGAGAATTAAATTGAGTTGACAAGGTCTTGTGATAATATTAATAACACTGGAGAAATCTTTTCTACAAAACAAACCTTATTGCTTCGTTTTAGAGTACAAATTTGAATGATGAAACAAATTGAAGTGTGCGTCACGCTAATTAATTAATTTGTAGCTGGACCGCATTTATTAGAAGTCAAATGTAATTGTTTTAGATAAATCAGTTAGAAACATAACAACAATGTTTTTAATCAAAACAATCCTCATATTATCGTGGAGGCTCGTCGAGTGAAAGTGTTTTTGAAAAGTGAGTTTTGAGTATTAAATTCTGTTTATAATCCTAGTGATGCGCTACCTAAATCGTTACCAATTATTTCAGGATTAAGTAGCTAAAGTCCCAAACATGGCGTGTCCTAGTAATAAATACCCTGAATGGATCAAACCCAATGACCCGTTCTTTGCTATGGTTCCCAAAAAATGTCTACATAAAATGATCTGGTTAATAAGGACGTTGCCATCTACCGTACCGACAAATTTACACATGGAACCTATTTCTATTTTAGAGGTATGATTTCTTTTAAGATAACCTAGCTATCTTTGAATCAAGCCTTTGTATTCTTCGTCTCAACTGATTTTATTTTTTCCATTGTAGTTTTTCCTGTCTATGGATGAGGAAGACTTCTTAGTAGCGATAAAGCGTTGCCCCAGGTGTACCAACAGTATTCTGGCTAACGCGCGGGATCGGCACTTGGAAAGGAAAACTAATAGATTGGCAAACATGTCTATACAAGATGAGACTTTAGAAATAGGCTTGTTATTCAATTGTAATCTCTCCTAAAGTTAACGAGGGCTTGGTGAATGAGATCTAAGAATAAGTGAACAATTATAAACATTTATTTATTTATTTTTAAACCCACGCATTAAAAATATTTAAATTATTATCTAAGAAAAATCCGAGAGCGCTATGTCATGGAGCTGCCTTTTAGTACAATGAAAAATTGCTTAAACTACTACTTATGTCTACTTTCTCTTATTCTATACCTAATTATCTACAACATTAAACTTCAAAAAATAGAAAAAAAAAACACTAACAGCAAGAAAAATGAGGAAAATAGTTAATATGTATCTTAAACTTAAATCTAGAAGTTTAGAATAACTTACTTCTAAACAAAAACTTGACCTAAGTCTTCAAACATTTAACTCTTCAAAATGACTGGAGGACTTATTCACTTATTATCACTAGGAGGTTTACACTTGGCTCCAGCCTTTTCCAAAATCTTCATCATTTCATCGTCCTTTCTCTCATAAGCCAAATGATACGCTGTTTGTCCTGCGTAGTTTTTGGCTTCCAAGTTGGTTTTTCGTTGTGCAGATATCCATTTTGCAAGCTTATAATTTTTCTTCCAGATACACAACTGCAGCGGAGTGAAACCGCCGCGACCTTCTTGGCCGTTGATGTCGGCTCCCAAATCCACAACGATTTCCATCATTTCTTTCGCATAAGTTTTTTCGTTGTTCACTATTGTGTGAGTACACTGCTCACCTTCGTAGTCTTTTACAGCCAAAACATTTGGGATTTCTTCATCCAGGCAGCTTGCGGCTCTTTTAAGAAGACTTACCAAGCTGTTTCGACACACCTCATGGAAATAAGTCTCTCCCAAGTGATTCCTGATGCTTAACATTTCAACAAGTTTGTCGGATTCCATCTTCAATAATTTCTTCGTGCAGCTATCTTGCACTATCCCAGGAAAATTTGCGATACGAATAACATAATGAGTAAGGAAGGGGGGTATTTATGCGAACCACTTATCGGGAACGTTAACAAAAGGTCAGCCCGTTATTACAGTAAAAGGTTACAAAAAACCCACTACGTATTTCCTAACTTATTATTGTGCCTGGATTCTTTATCGTTTGATAGTTGAAACGACCTTCACCTGACTACGCGTACCTTATCATCGGGAATTTCGGGAGTTTATCGGCACGTGGAGCATAAATGATCGCGGTATACATATCTGATATAGTCTAATTTTATTCTTTAAATTTATTGAGAGTCGTTAGACAATCAGTCCATATCTTCCATCTCTTGTTTTGTCATCGGCAATAGATATTCTATGACGTTGTAGAGAAACGTGTCCTGTTCCGGCGCTATGGCACTTGACTGCCTCATTTCGCGAATTTTTGGTACCGCGCTCTCTTTATCAAGTTGATCTATTGCATAATCGATAGCACAAAAACTTCCGGTACGGCCAACCCCTTAATCTTCCATTTATACGAAAAAAAAGTTCTAAATTTATTATAAATTTAAAAAGCAATTTAATATCGATTAAAGGTATAATATTTTATTCGTTTAGATAAATCAAATAATTTAAATTCGGAATGTTGCTACATAAAAATGTCAAAAAATCACCCTTTAAAAAATATGGAATTAGACAATTTGCTAATTAGAACGTCGTTATGTCTACTTTCATTTATTCTATACCCAATTATCTACAGCATTAAACTTCAACAAATAGAAAAAAAAACAACAACCGGCAAGATGATGAAAATAGTTGACATGTATCTTAAACTTACTTCTAAACAAACTATAACTTACTTCTAAATAAAAGCTTGGCCGTAATCTCCGAACAATGAACTTTTCAAAATCACTGGAGAACTTATTAGCTTATTATCACTAGGAGGATCACACTTTGCTCCAGCGTTTTTCAAAATCTCCATCATTTTATCATCTTTCATCTGATAAGCCAAATGATATGCTGTCTGTCCTGCGTAGTTTTTGACTTCCAAGTTGGTTTTTCGTTGTCCACATATCCATTCTGCGAGCTTATAATGTTTCTTCAAGATACTCAAGTGCAGTGGAGTGAAGCCGCCGCATCTTTCTTGGCCGTTGATGTCGGCTCCCAGATCCACAACAGTTTCCATCATTTTTTTCTCATACCATTTTCCGTATTTTACGATTATGTGAGTACACTGCTCACCTCTGTTATTTTTTACAGCCAAAATTAGTGGAATTTTTTCATCACCCAGGCACTCTGCGACTCTTAAAAAAAAATTTACCAAGCCGGTTCGACACACCTCATGAAAATAATTATCTCCCAAGCAATTTCTGAGGCTTAACATTTGAATTAGTTTGGCGAATTCCATCTTCAATGATTTTTTCTAACTGGATTTCGCACTATCCCGGGAATATTTGCGACACGAATAACAAAATGATTAAGAAGGGGTGTATTTATACGAACTACTTATCGGGAACACTAACAATAGGTCACCCGCACTCACAGTAAAAGGTTAGGGTAAAACCCACGATATTTTTCTGTAGCTCAGTTATCTATCGTATGATATGTGAAACGGCCATCAACTACACCTCCTTTATAATGGGTTAATTTCGGGAGTTTGTCGGCACGTGTAGCACAAATGATCGCGGTACAGATACCGACGGTACTTTGGTAAAACCTCATATCGCTCATTTACAATACGTAGGAGATACGAGGTTTTACTAAGGCACCGTCGAATCCGATCTAGTGTCCCATTTTATTCTTTAAACTTTTGGAGTGTGAGCACACATATCTTTCATGTCTTGTTTTGTCATCGACAATAGATATTCTATGACGTTGTAAAGAAACATGTAGTGTTTCGGCGTTATAACACTTGAGTGTCTCATCTTGCGAATTTTTAGTACCGTGTTCTGGAGCGAAATTGTCTTCTCTTTATTAAGTTGATCAATCGCACAATCGATCGCACAAAAACTTCCTGTGCGGCCAACTCCCGCCGAGCAGTGAACAACAATAGGTCCAGGTTTTCGATTACCATAAAACTCTGCTCTCTCTACTAACTTTCGTTGATGCTGATTTACCCCGGCCAGAAACGTGAGAAACTCATCTAAATGGGTTGGAACACCGTTGTTAGGCCAGTTGACGTACGAGAAGTGGGTGATAATCCTCGAATCCTCGCACGTGACATCAGTAAGCCGAAGTCGGGTTGTTACGAAACCGAACTCCTGTTTGATTTCAAGTGTCTCTATGATGTAGCGGCCAAAAACTAGCCGAAAACCCTCCGCTTGGACCCAATACTCGAAGCAAATGTCACCTTCATCTGTTTCGGTCAATGACACGATTGTAAGAGTACCCTCCTGCCAGATGAGTTTCCAGAAATCGCCAGCCGTGTTCTCTTTGGGGCCCTGACTGCAGATAAATTTACGTGGTTCTTCATATCCATCCACGTAATTTGAATGGATGTAATTCGAATCACTGTCGCGATTTGTTACTACAATAGTCCCAGAGTCTCTGTTTGAATAATCGTGGATTTCAGTTCCATGCGAGGTCAATATTACGCGAGAATGATCCCAACATGGGATGTCATGCCAACGATTCTTATGTAAATTTTCTTCTTTAGAAAAGTTGTAAGTGGTACCTTTGAGAGAGACGGTTTCCAATTGTTTGAACTCCTGGATGACGAGGGACTTGAAATTTGGCTGCTTAACTTTCTTCAAAAATTCACTGATAGTCAGTGTCTCGAAGCAGAAGTTTGTGGTAGTAGCCATTGTGGTCACGCTTGGCTTAGTTTTTAACTTGTTAATTAACTGGTTGAAAAACACAAGCAAATAGTTGTCACAAGAACGAAATTGCAAGTGAAACCATCCCGACTCCGGATGCCTTTATACCTCGTAAAATCGAATTATTTTTGGTTCACTTCCACGAACAGCTCATTATCTAATGAATATGGTTGTTGATAGGCACGCAACTGAATACTAAAATGCTAACTAAAGCTAATATAAGTTAAGGGGTAGTACTATCGATAACGCAGAAGTCAAATGTAAAATACACAAACTTGTTTTGATAATTATTTATTAAATAATATAATTTTACACCCTAAATCAGTTTTTTTAATTTTTTGAGTTTTCATAATTAACATCTGGACAGTGTTTTTTTGTAAAATAGAATAAAAACAGTCACTTCTTAGAAGATTCGCATTCAAACAAAGTTCAATATCTCTTTACTGGTTTATCGCGGCGTTTCAAAAATTTAGTGAGATCATTATGGTGCGCAAACTAACATACGAAATTTCATAAAAATTTGAGCTGTAATCCTAAAAGAGACAGAGTCGCCTTAACAAAGTGGATTTATGTTGGTGTCGTTGGCATTAGTTCAGAGTGTATCATTAGTTCGTAAAACATTCGGAATTCCTAGAATGGTTGTTATCAAATAAAAATACGAAGATATCACAGTAGGTTTTAGGGTGAACGTGGGATAGTTGTCCACCTTTTTGAAATGGGCGAATAACATAACGAAGATGAGCATTTATCCCATACAGGAGTCCCCAGAGTTGAACAACGGAGCCAAGCTTGGGACAATACTGGGGCGCCGAGGCTAGACTACCCAGGCTTGCACCAAGACCGGGGAACCCAGCCTTGGCCAGTCAATCAAAATTCGAAATTTATGATATAAAAAAATTAACTTCATTTCTTAAAAAGGCTGTATATAAAAAAAATGAAAATATAAATTTTTCTGTTGATTTTTTAATGTTCATAATTTTTTTTACGTTAAATTTATACTTAAAAAAAAGATAAAAATGTATCCTAACAATTAACAGAATCTACAGTAATGTAAGAAATTTTACTTGTTAATATTATGAAATAATAAATATTTTGACAAATGCTATTTTTTTTATCGATACTAAATATTGAATAATGTTTAAAACCTAGAAAATAAATTGTAACGATACATCCTGACATAAGCTTATTTCATAATAACGATAAGCAAGCTAGTATAATATTAGTCGAATGGCGTAGGGCGTTAGGTATCGGTCAGGCGAGTGCGTGGTCGTGGGTTCGAATCTTGGCTAGGGCGAATTTAATTTATCAATATAATAAGCGTATGTTCTGTCTTAATCAAGAATGTAGTGTAACAAATGTGCGTAATTTCTTCATTGCTCTATACTCATAAACCTCGACGAAAAAAAAAAAAATGAAATAAAAATTTGCCTTTTATTATTTTTATTAAATATTATCTATTATAGATTAATAATAGATCGCATACATGCAGATTAAATATTTTATTTCGGAGGAGTCATTTAGCTCAATCCTGAATTCTGTGTTATAGACAAGTTGCTATGTGCAAATTTAGGCATCTATCCTCCTATGGCATCTATCCCACATTTACCCTAAGAGATTAGAAAATACTAAACAAATCTTCGCAATATTCTAGTTAATATATATATATGGTATTGACGTTACATTTATCATGTAACACGTGAAAAGAGAATGGGTACACGCATCGATCATATAAGGTAACCCATACAACGATGGAATTCAACGTTATCAGTACAGTTAGTAACAGTGGGAATTATTTAATTAAAATACATACACGTCATTAAACCACATACACTCGGTATTAAAATGTTGCAGCTTATAGAGGATAACCCTATATATGAACTCCATAATAGGAGTTGATATCAGCTCACGTAAATTCATACTTATTTCAGAATATCCTTATTTAAGGCGTCCTTATGTGACTGAACCATCAGTCGTCGTTCGATATTTAACGACTGAAGACTGTAATAAATATACATTTTATTTATTAAAATTACCTTTATTTTCGACAACCACTATGTGTGCCGAGTTTAAGAACCTCAAACACTCAGATTTTGTTGCGTTGATGGTACGCAGCGATCGCGAAGAAATAATTGCGGAAGAGCATCGGCAAATAATCAACAAAGAGGTCGAAGGATCATTCGAAGCCAGCAAGAGTAACTCAGGTTTGAACCGATTCCCTCACAGTGTTTGCTTCGATCACTCCAGAGTGATCCTAGCTACAGAAAGGAAGCGGGGTAATTACATAAACGCGAACTATGTTGATGGCTTCGAATGTCCAAGAAGATATATCCTTGCGGAAGCCCCTACTCAGCAGACGTGTTACAATTGGTATAGATTATTATGGATGGAGCAGGTCCAGATAGTCGTCATGCTGTGCCAGAAAAGAGAAGACGGAAAGGATAAATGCTATCCTTACTGGAGCGAGGTGGAGCAGCAATCAGTGAAGTTCCAAAAGTTCCAAGTAACTACGACCAAAGTTGAGCGGTTCTCCAGCTACGTGAAAACCACGCTGCATATCACAGACGGGACAGAAGCCACCCAGAAAGTGACGCACTTCAATTTTATTGCTTGGCCAGATCACGGTGTGCCCTCAGATACGTCAGAGTTTTTACGTTTCGTGTTGGAAGTGAGACGATCTCAAGAAGAGCTTTATTTGGAGATGCTGATTGATGGCTATAATTGTTCCCAGGCACCCCCAATGGTCGTCCACTGCAACGCGGGACTTGGACGAACCCCTTGCTTCTGTGTGGTGGACATGAGCATTGCTAAATTTGGAATCGAACAAAAAGTTTCCATAGGATCCATAGTTCATTACATACGTCAGCAAAGACACCATAGTTTGTTTAACGTTTTTCAGTATATGTTTTGTTACGAAGCCGTTAAATTGTACGTTGATTCAGTAGAAGTGAAAAGATCCCCTAGAACATCTCCCATTCAAAAGGTCGTTTCGTTTTTTAGACAATTGAGTGATTTAGTCAGGTAAATAATCAGTTAAGCTATATATTATTAAGATTAGTTAAGTTGTCCATAACTTATTGCTGTGTCATGATCTCTTAGTTCAAAGTAGGTATTATGTTATAAGTAGTTTACACAGAGAAAATGACTTTCGTACCGCAACACAAGCGGGGATAATATAGGGCTATGTTCAAATGACATAACTGACTGACTTACAGTGAGAAATTAATTAGTTATAATAATAAGTAGTTAACTTCCTATTACAAATTGAATTTGTGACATTGGTCGTGTTCGCTGGCATTTTTTTTAACGCATGCGCTTATAATTATTATTTATTTCGCATGTGCCAATCAAAAAAAGTATTTGAAAAGCAATTGAAACAAACGAAATTTCGATTTCTCATTGGCTATTCTTGTAATCTAATCATGCGCAATTAACAAAACAAAAAGTATGCGTTAAAAAAAACGCTGGCGAACACGACCATTAATAAAAAATTTTATTACCACTACATACGCAATTTTGTTATAATAACAACCATAGTTTAATTTCCGATGACACATTTAATTTGTTACAATAAAAAATAATTTTCGTAAGTATTACAAAGGTAATTTCCAACAAAATAATTTGTTACTATCACAAAAATGCGGTAATTACGGCAAATACTATGATGAGCGTATATTTGAGTAAGAATTTGTTATCAAAAGTAAACATAGTTTATCATAAGTAATGATTTACTTTGTAATAAAGAATTGTTTTTGGAATTCCCAGAAACATTTATGTTTTCTTACGTAATAATTTTGTTGTACTTACAAATGTCATTACTTAGGAGAACTTAAAATTTGTTATCATTACAATATTATGTTGCGACAAAGAATATTGCTTTGTTTCTATATCAAGGTAAAAATTTGTTATCATAAGTCATCTCACCTTACGGTAACAATTTTTTTTCTCCGTATAGTAATATAATAAATAAATAAAGTTGTATTTCTAATGCACCGAAGTAATTGTTTCATTTTAATAAGGAAAAGTTGTATCTATAGCTCATGTCACAACGGAAAATTCAGAACATTACTAACTCGATGTAATTTTTATATACCTATCAGAATTTAGACAAAAGACCATGTTAAACATTTTGTGTAGCAGCTACCGCAATAATTTGGACAAAGATTAACGCTCTTATTGCTATCAATTTCAACATAATATTACTTCTTATCACTGCCAGTTCTACAAAAACACCAATTCACTGAACTAACAACTTTACTTTTAGAATTAGCTTTGAGATTCTCATTTGATCGACTATGAGGCGATACTCCATTTTGTAAGCATGGCTAGAAATAGATAACTCATTTATAATTTTGTTGGAAACTGAGAATAGCACAAATATTCTTAATCACTGAAATATATTGACCGTGATCGAAATGGTTAGGTAAATATTTCGATTTCTAATTTCCTTCCATCATGATAACATACTTCAACATTTTATAACAAAATGCGTATTGCTCAAGAGAGCAAACACTTGAGTGCCGCTGGTTTCTGATTTTCAGTACCGTTTGCGGAAGAGAAACTGTTTTTTCTTTGTTAAACTGAGCCAAGGCACTGTCTATAGCACAGAAGGTTCCTGTCCTGCAGACTCCTGTAGAACCATGAACAATTATAGGTCCCGGTTGAAGCGTGTTGTCATCCGCAGCTTTTTTCTTCAACTCCGCTTGTTTCAAATTTACCTGAGATATCAAGGCCAAAAACTCCGTTATCTCGTTAGGGTTGTTCATATCAGGCCAGCCGGTGTACCAAAAATGAAATATTTCTCGTGCTGCACCAGTAGTTATGTCTATTAGCTGCAACCGCGTCTTAATGAAATTGAACTGCTCATCAATTTGAAGGGTTCGTATAATATACCTTCCGAAGGCTACCTCGTATGCCTCATCATAGACCCAGTATCCATAGCAAATTTCCCGAAATCCATCATGAGTGTCAGTTAACATGACAATTATCTGGGAGTTTTGCTCAAACGTCATCTTCCACCAATCTCCAGCCGTTCTCTGCATGCATCCCTGTGCCGCGATATATTTCTTCTCTTCCTCGAACCCGTCAACGAAATTTGCGTGAATGTAGGTTGAAGAGCTGTCCCTCGGCGTAATAATTATGCGAGATGCCTTCCAGTCTCCATAATCATGTGTGATATTCCCGTGCGAGCTGATGACCACACGGGAATGGTCCCAGCACGGGATATAAGGGAACCGATTCTTCGGGATGTTTCCACTCCTGGAGAAAGCAACTGCCGTACCTTGTGGAAGAACCGCAACTATTTTCTCGTATTCTTGCTTGATGATGTCCCAGAAGTCCTTCCGGCTGGTCAACTCCAAGAATTCGTCGATCTTCAGCACTTTGAAGCCCTCGTTTTCCATTGTAAGAAAAGTAAGTTACTTATTCGCAGTTTAATTATAAGAAGCTACTGTCAGCGCTCTTGCAGCAGAGGCAATAATGGAATGTTTTATTAGATGACGCTTTTTATTAAGCAAACACGAGTATCATAAATATCGATTTTAACAGCGATATGTTAGAGTTTTGACGTTTGCAAATTTTGATTACAGGATTACGAGCCGAACAGTATTAATTATAATAATTAGTAATAATCTTTAGGAGGCAATCGAACGTCACTGAGCATCTCTAGCATAGCCTGAGTCTAGGCCGTTAGTGGATTAAAACAATGTATGATAGCCCTGATTAAAGAAACGAATTAACAACAATGGAAACAGAATTAAACAGAATTAGTTTTTCAATTCTGTTTAATTCTTTTTCCATTGTTGTTAATTCGTTTTAATTCGGTTCTTTAATCAGGGAGACTAAATACTATATGTCGCTGATTAAGCATATGGCTCTAAGCTTATCAGCGCCTACATGCGTGAATCAGCGTTAGATTTGTAACTCCGGAAGTAGTCTAGCGGGTTCGCACTCCAGACGGTGTGGCGCCGTGTTTTGATTCGTTGAGTCATGCTGAATCGTCTAAAAATGTTAACTTGGGGTTTTTTAACATTTTTGAGTTTATCATTCTTGGAGCAAAATTGCTGTGAAAATATACTCAACTCGAGGATCATTCTAGTCATACATGAATCGATTATCTGATAAAATCTCAGCATGATGTTTTCGGTGTATGCAGTCGTAAAACTTTTATAGTTTTTTAATTAATTCTTCGAAATGTTGTGACACAAATATTATAACTCGGAAATAGTACATTGTGTAACTAGGCATGAAACAAAACGATTTAGGGCAAGGGTAAGGTTGCCTGCCCGAGCGAAGCAAGCAATCATCTTTCATCCCGCGTCACACACTATATTTTTCATACAGTCATATTGAAACTAAGAGTTTCAATGTCTGGAGCTAATTGGAATCAGATGATTTCTGACTAATAGCGAATGACATTTTTAGGTTTGAAATAAAGAAAGCTTTTCTGACAGGATTGGAAATAGGAATAAAATGATTGCAACTTCATACAGCGGGCAGAAAATGATGAGTTTCTGCCCTCAGGCAGAAAATGATCGGTTTTTGCCCGACAAGAGTCGCATTAGTCTGAAATTGTCTGGTTTCAATTGGCTAAACAGGCATTGAAACTCGCAGTTTCAATGCAGGTTGTATGAGAAAATTATGGAAGCATAAAGCTTTCCAATATCTTGTTCTTATATTTCTTAAAAATACATCACATGCCTTTTCAGCATCAGCAACGCAATGTATTAGAGGCTCTTTAATTGCCAAATAAAATGCAATAAAATAAAATGTAATAAAATAAAATTTAAAATAAAATAAAATATAACAAATAAAATGTATTGTCAAACCGCGATAGAGCAGCATACCCTTAATATGTTGTTAACAACCCGTAATAAACTACATATATTACACCCCATATTACAACCCGTACAACAACTGATGACCATCGCGGAACCTCTATTACTGCAGCTTACCAAAAAGGGACCCCAATACTTACTAATCAGTTAAAATCAACTGAATAATTAATTAGTCTCCCGTCATTTTATAGGCCTAATCATAGATTCCATAATCGTGAGTATTGACTATAAACAAATGTTTCTATAAAAGTCTCATCTAGGCTGAGTCAGTCATCATTCGTCATCAGAGGTGTCCTGATCGATAGTGCGCTTCACAAATCTAAAAGCCAGACTCAAATCATGGTGCCGGTGTTCAAAACTTACCATCGTGCGGACTTCATCGAGCTGATGGGAAGAAAAAACCTGGGCGTCATCCAGCAGGAGCATCAAGAAATTCTTCAACAAAACGTCATTGGGGCTTTTGACGAAGTGTCAAAGGCCTCCAATTCTAAATACTGCAGGTACGCAGATAAAGCTTGCTTTGATCACAGCCGCGTATTTCTGCGGAACGAAATGAACGAAGGAAATTTCATCAACGCTAACTATGTGGATGGTTTCGAGCGCAGGAGGAAGTACATCTGTACTGAGGGCCCGCTTCCCTCCACCAGTTACAGATTCTGGTCCATGGTCTATCTCCACCAAACCCGAATAATTGTGATGTTGTGCTCAAAAGAAGAAGACGGTAAAAACAAGTGCGACGCTTATTGGAGTGAAATCGAAGGAGCTTCGATTAAATTCAACCACTTAATCATCACTACCACTAAAATCCAACACCATCCTGGGTATGTAAAGACGACCCTTCTTCTTACTGGAGCCTCCACCCTAGAAGTCCAACACTTTCGCTTCACCCAATGGCCTGACTATGGAGTTCCTGCAGATACACAAGCCTTTGTTGGATTTCTAATGGCCGTCAGATTGACCCACGAAAAAATAGTACAAAGCTTGATCTGGAAGAATAACGGCTATCACGATTTTTCTCCAATTGTCGTCCACTGCAGCGCAGGACTTGGCCGAACTGGAGCCTTCTGTGTTGCAGATATTTCTATCTCAAGATTTAATATGACAGGTACAATTTCTCTGGGTTCTGTTCTCTTCCAACTTCGCCAACAAAGATATCATACTCTTAACAGTTTAGAACAGTATTTCTTCTGCTATAGAGCTATTCTATTTTACGTGTATTATGCAGTCAAGCGCGGGTATAAGATCGTGAATATGTAAACCACAATTAATAATAATGATTAGTAAGCATCACTGTATTAGTCAAAAAATTCGCATGCGTGTCTAAATGCCTGACTCAACGTATTTGCGGTCAAACATAAATAAGTCTTTATAAGTCAGGTTATAAATTTGGTAAAAGCTAAGTTCTTTTTTTTGTTCTTTAAGTAGTTTAAGCGACATCAGCTTTCACAGCACGATCTTCAAAATTGTAAATATTCCGTTTGTTATTGTTTAGTTTTTGAGTAAAAATCTTTTTGAACCATGTCTTTATTGAAATAAGAAGTTGTTTTTGGTTTAGTTCTTTAAAACAAACAATTCACGTACAGAAACTAAAAAATTTATTAAACGAGAAGCGCTGCGGAGTAATTCAGTAGCGCGGTCATTAATATGCTAACTAATTCTTCATAAATTAATAAAAGACTGTATCCAAAGCTGATCAAATATTCACCGTGCATAATTGAGCGGTAATACTTGGAAAGAGCATAAAATATGTTCATATTACAAGCTGATGCCTATGTTGATAATTTAATCGTCGCATAATTTTTATTCAATAATCAATTAATCTAACTAATCGGTCATAAAACCAAACCAAATAGTTTTACGGCCTACTCAAGTATTTATTAGGCACGTGTTGAACTGATAATGACTGTGCCTACGGTTAGCCCTTCATTAAACGTCATGCTGTGCTGTGTATTGTTTTCAAATACAAATGACGTAATCGGAGTTGCCGCTTGTGGCTTAAACAAATCAGGAGGAAATATGTTTCTTATAAAAACAAGGACAATTTGAAATCCCGCTCATTCTCTGCTGAACAAGTCCGAAGCGAACATCATTAGAACAATATGTGTTCAAATGTGACTCATAATCTCAACTACGAAGACTTTATAAAACTTGTAGATAAAAGTGACTTTGAAAAAACCGTCAAACAAGAGCACGACAAAATTCTCAGCTGGCCAGTAAATGGGACCTTCGTAGAAGCTAGAAAGTTTAACAACTTGACTCTGAACAGATATATAAATCCAACCTGTTTTGACCACTCCAGAGTGATCCTGCCAGTGGAAAAAAATCGGGGAAATTACATCAACGCCAACTATGTGGACGGCTATGACCAACCGAAGAAATTCATATGCATGGAAGCTGTAATGCGTCACACCAGATATGACCTGTGGCGCACTGTCTGGATGCACCACTCCCGGATTATTGTCATGCTCTGTGAAAGGACAATCTTCAACCAAGAAAAGGACGGTGCGTACTGGCATCACTTGGAGGGATCCCTGAAGATCGAAAAGTTTACAGTAGAAACAAAAAACATTGAAGTTCGGCCTAATTACGTCAAAACAACCCTAGAAGTGAGTGACGGGACCGAGGCAAAGCAAGAAGTATTGCACTTTATCTTCACAACGTGGCCTAACTCGGATTTGCCGACTAGTGCGGAAGACTTTTTGGACTTCATTCTGGCTGTAAGACGTCATAACGAAGAAATCAAGGCAAAGTTAACCCTGGATAAGGTAAAGTTTTCTGACCCTCCAATACTGGTGCATTCTGAAAGAGGTACCGGTAGGGCAGGCGCTTTCTGTGCTCTGGATATTGAGATATCGCGGTTTAACAAAACGGGGATCGTTTCTTTAGCATCCACAGTGTCCCGAATTAGAAATCAAAGGTACGATGCGGTTGCTAATTATACTTATTACCTTTTCTGTTATCGAGTTATAGCTTACTATGTTAAGGTGTTTGGGCAACCAACGGATAAGTTACAGAAACTAACTGTTATATTTTCTATGCCTTTATTCAAAAAATGGGCTTGTTCTAATTTTTTCAGTACGTACAGTAGTCCCTAGTCAAAAAAATGAAGTTTTTTGTAAAAGCTGTTGTGAGTTCATTTTTTCGACTCGGGAGTTAAGCACAGAAGTAGGTTATTCGTAATCTTGATATGATAAATATGTTAAATAAGTAAATATCGTTTATAATAAGCGCACTAGAGCCTGGAATTGGCTGCCGGACGAATACTACCGAAACTTTGAGAATTGGAATGAGATGACTGAGTGCATTTATATTTTGTAAATCACATTTATATTTTATAACATTATGTTTTACTCTGTATAATTCTAAACTGTATATTATAAACTTTTCTGTACTTTGATCGCCGCAAAAAGTCTAGACTTTATGGCTAATTAAAAATAAATAATAATAACAATCTTAAGCTTAAGTAACTGGGGAGCAACATACGCTTAAATTGTATAGTTATATTATAAGTAATCGTATTTTAAATTAAATTACATTAAACTCGTACAAGTGTATCATTTAGCAACAAGGAAAACTATTTTGGAATCCCCGTCCGAGTTCAATTTTCCCTACCACGCTATTATTAACATGAAAATCCAAACATATCACACAGCAACAGTTGATTAGCTACCTACTTTTGGAATTAACTTACTATTACATAATCTTTACCGTGGGCCAAAATTTTCCCAACTCTCCCCCTTAAAGATTTGAAGATCTTCCAAAAATACATTAAGAGTATCCATTTGGGTGTTTTTTGGTTTCTGCCAGCAAAACATGTTCCAAGACCTTGTAACAGAAGGCATACTGTTCCGGGCGAAAAACACTGGAATGTCTTTGGCTCCTGATCTTTACCACCGTTTGAGGAATCGAAACCCTGCCCTCCTTATCTAGCTGTGCTAAGGCGTTATCTACGGCACAATAGGTTCCCGTCCAACCTACTCCTGTAGAGCAATGGACCACTATAGGTCCTGGAGCTCGGGAATTATTCTCCGCCTCCATCATCAGTCGAAACTGTTCTCGGTTCACTTCTCTTCGGAGATCCAGGAACTGTTCCAGACCGGTAGGAATGCTGTTGTCCGGCCAATCGGTGAACCAAAAATTGGTTATCTCCCTTGAGGTTTCGGTGGTTCTGTTCGTGATCAGCAGTCGGGTTTTGGTAAAACTCAGCTCTTCAGTTATTTCCAGGGTTTTTAGGACGTATCTTCCGAAAATAGTCTCAGAACCCGGGGGTTTCACCCAAAGTTCATAGGTTTTTTGGTGATCTTCGTTCAAGTCTGTCAGCGACACAACAACACGGGAATTTTGGCCCCAAATTAGCTTTATAAAAGTTTCCCACGTGTTTTCCATCGGGGTTTGGGTGCAGATGTACTTATTGATGGCCTCGAATCCGTCGACGTGGTTGGCATGGATGTACGTCGAAGCGTTTCTCTTAGATCTTATCACTATTCGCGAAGAGTCCCAATCGTCCTCATCAATAACTAAACTTTCACGGGAGTTTATGATCACTCGAGAATGATCCCAACATGGGATGTCGATGTAGCGATTTTTTTCGGAGTTTTCTTCTCTTGAAAAATTAGCGGTTGTGCCTCGAAGAGGAACTCTCATCACTTGGTTGTGTTCTCGGCGGACGAGTTTGCAGAAATTCCGGTGGCTTGTCAGCTCCAGCAGCTCACTAGCGCTGAGGTTTTTGAAGCAGGTGTTTCCCATCTCAAAGGATCGAAGATTGAAGACTTGCTCTTGCGACTATTTGACTTGAAATGAGGTCATATTTGTCCAACCTAATGTATATAGACTGCATAAATGTTTAGGGAAACACCCTGATCTCATCGTCATTCTTATTCATCGCTAGTTCTCGAAAATCACAAACCGAACGGTAGTATTAGAGGAAAATTACTAGGCCTTATAATTTTGCACGTCATTATTCTGAAGAACAATTATTTAATCCTTACAGGGCATAAATGTTATTGTCTCTTACATCATAATAATAACACACGTGGTTAATAAATTATTTATACATAACATCCTCAAGAAAGTCCTTAATCCTCTTCATACTTTGATACTTCCTGATGACGTAATCGGAGGACTTATGGTCGAAGTTCAAAGTAGAAACCGCGATCTCAAGTAAAACTATCTTTATAAAGTAGTAATAGTATACTGACTAATATAAGTTCATAATTAGTAGTGGTATACTGACTAGTATAAGTTCACAATTATAATTCATTTTTGAAGAAGCTATATAATTTGAATTTAATTCATCATTAATCTTTTATCGATATCGTTATTGTTAATGATAAGGCGGCGATATAAATTCAAATAATAAATAAATAAATAAATA
>CAWUPE010000502.1:0-28598 GCA_963924145.1 Pyrausta purpuralis
AACAACCGTCGCCTTCACACACCGCACCGGGCGCACCACATACCACATAAGACGACACCGGCGGGCGACACGAGTTGCTTGCTGCATTGGCGGCGGCGGTGTGGTGGGCGTATACTTGTCGTTTACTTCTTGCCGGCGGACGCCTTCTTAGCCGCGGGCTTGGACTTGGGGGTGGCGGCGGCCCTTCTTCGGTTTGGGGCGCTTTCGGCTTCTTCGTCGGAGGCTTCGCCGTCCTTCTTCGCCTTGGGTGCGGCGGCGGCTTTACCCTTGGCGGCGGCCGCGGGTTTCTTGGCGGCGGGCTTCTTCTTAGCGGCGGCGGCCTTCTTGTCCTTGGTGGCGGGCTTCGCCTTCGACGGCGACGAAGCGGCGCTCGAGGCTGCAGCTTTCTTCGCTTTGCCCGCGGCGGCGGAGGCGGTCGCCTTCTTGGACTTGGCGGACGCGGCGGAGGCTCCCTTGGCGGTAGCTTTGCTCGCGGCGGGTTTCTTGGAGGCGGCCGATTTGGATTCCAACTTGAACGATCCCGAAGCGCCCTTTCCCTTGGTCTGAATGAGGGCACCGGACTCTACGGCGCTCTTGAGATACTTCCTGATGAACGGCGCCAATTTCTCGGCGTCGACCTTATACTGAGGCGGCTATGTATTTCTTGATCGCTTGCAGGGAGGAACCGCTTCGCTCCTTCAACTCCTTGATGGCGTTGTTGACCATCTCGGATGTCTTAGGGTGCGTCGGCTTCGCCTTCGGTTTCTTGGCGCCGGCGGCGGACGCCTTCGTCTTCTTCGCGGGCGTAGCCGGCGCGGGTGTCTCGGATGCTACTGCTGTGTCTGCCATTTTTCTCTTCCTCGTGATACTAGTATATACACGTAGTGACGAACGAACTAACTATCTTTATCTTGCTTTTCAGACGTGTGCTGCTACTGCGCGCGCGCGGAACGAGTGAAAAGGATAGATAGAGCTGTGCGACGCGGGATAGCGCGTGAAATCGAACGCGCTTTGGCAATACCGTAAGGAGAGCCGCTCTGCCGCTAGACGTTTTCTCGTACACAAACTTGAAACTTTTTCACTAGCATGTGTCTTAAAAAAAATACGTTCCCTAACATTATTTACATGTAATTCATTATTAGCACTTGTGCCTTGAATCTCTTAAAGTGCACCGACGATACTGTACAGTTATTATTAAAATATAAACGACGGTTTGAACGCTACGCTAGTTTATTTTCAACATTGTGCACCGCATTGACCGAGGGGTCGTGTTTAAAATGTTATTTTTTCTCCTGTAATTCGTATACGATGTACGTTAATTCTTCGAAAATTTAAAATCGAACATCCCAACCTTTAATACGTGTAAAAAAATATATCATATTTGTTTACGCTTCGGGCCGTATTTATCGTACTCGAGAGGAGGGTCGTAAAACATGAACGCTCTCCACTCGGTCTCTGTGAAGGCGTTCCTGTGCTCGTGTACGTTTACATGTTACGCTTATAAATAAATTGTATTATCCATATTTCAATCATGTTAAATGATTCAAAGTCATATTGATAACAACATTATAACTGTACGTACCTACATAGTCCGCGCGCGATCTAATAACTAACACGCTCTCCAAAATAACAGGCGGTATCATCGGGTCCTATATGAGTACAAAATGCAGATTCTTCTACTATTGCTGCTTGCTGCTGATCAACCAACGCGTTCTTCGCGTGTCGACTAGTCGAATAATAAAATTATTTGTAATTTCAAAACTGTAACAAAATGTAATATATTATATGTATATACATATATATTTTTTTTTATTTCAGTTCATTCATTGCTCAACCCGCTGCGACGCTGCCGTAAGAGGAGGAGGCGATAACCGGCCCGAGAATATGTGTATAAATTATAATTAATTATATTTAATTGTTTTGTGTATTGTTATACTTACAAATTAAACTCTTTCATCATAAAAAAAAATGTTTGAAATCATCTCTCTGTAGTGTTGTTCGAGCAACACTTACATATACTACCTACCTATCCATCTCACTCACTCCCTCCCTTCCCATGTTTATTTCATTTTATATTTTTATACCATATAAAAGAGGAGTGACGATGTATTCAACAGTCTGGTAATACAGTACATTCAATAAATAATAAAAAAAAAGTACAGTAGTTCTGCAGGTACCTACGTGATATTATAATATGTAGGCAGGTAAGCAGATAAACTAATGTGAGAGTTCGAGTAGCATGCGTTCTCGTCCAGTCTCGTCTCGTCAATGTGGAAATAATCTCGAGTGTGATGTATGTATGCCAAGTAATGTATAGGTATGTACATAGAGTGCTGCAACTTCGTCTTCGAAAGAAAACAGTCAATTTTTAAACAACGAAACTTGTGCGGCCCTGAAAAGGCCTTTTTATTATAAATCGGCGAGCGGCGGCGATGATGCACCACACGACACACACACCGACCGGGGTGGGTGGGTAGGTATGGTTATTTAACCTCCGAAACCGTACAGGGTGCGCCCCTGGCGTTTCAGAGCGTAGACCACGTCCATGGCGGTGACGGTCTTCCTCTTGGCGTGCTCGGTGTAGGTGACGGCGTCACGGATCACGTTCTCTAGGAACACCTTGAGCACACCGCGGGTCTCTTCGTAGATCAAACCGGAGATCGTTTCACGCCACCTCTGCGAGCGAGACGACGGATCGCTGGCTTCGTGATACCTTGGATGTTATCACGGAGCACCTTCCTGTGACGCTTGGCGCCTCCTTTCCCCAGACCCTTTCCTCCCTTACCGCGACCGGTCATGTTGAATTGTTACAAGATTGTTCTTTTGTACGACGGACTAACGAACGTTAGGCGGGTAGCGCGTAACTGACTCACTAAATATACGGTGCTCCGATATTTATACGATTCCATAGAGACAACGGGTAGGCTACAGCGTAGTGGGGAGGGGGCCGTACACTCGATCACACGTAGCGTTGCGTGCGACGGTGCGATAGAGACAGACGATTGTTTACAAATCGGTCTGTTCGTGTTTCGGGTGACGATTTTTTAAAAATTTATACATAACAATATTAACAAAAATAAATACCTAATAATTATTAATATCATATATCGTCCGTTGTTTATTCTTCTCTCATGTCACACGCATACACGTATGGTTATAATATCGGTGTTAATACAATTACCGTACCTTACCTGTACTATCATAATATGTAGGTACTCACTACATACTGGACGATGTGAATCATTTATATCATGCAACGGTGTATATATCGAGATAAACGACATAATACATATAATATAAGTAATTACTACGAGTATATTGCGGTTCCGTAGGTATCTGCGTATTGTCTGTATTGTCACACATTAATAATAGGTTAGTTATCCCTTATGATCATATTTATGTAAGATACCGATCTATGAGCAAGTACGTGAGTATACTGTGCGTCTCGTCTCAAAGAAACTTTTAGTGTTTAATTAATAAAACACACATTCATGAATCATATGCGGCCCTGAAAAGGGCCTTTTGTGAATAATTGTATTGAACAACGTTTGCCACGCGGACGCGGTTCGCGCCGCCGCGAACGTTATGCAAGCGACCGCTCGCTGCTTAAGCGCGCTCTCCTCGGATCCTGCGCGCCAATTGGATGTCCTTTGGCATGATGGTGACGCGTTTCGCGTGGATGGCGCACAGATTGGTGTCTTCGAAGAGACCGACTAGGTAAGCCTCGCTCGCCTCCTGGAGGGCCATCACCGCGGAGCTCTGGAAACGCAGGTCGGTCTTGAAGTCCTGTGCGATCTCACGTACGAGACGCTGGAACGGCAGCTTGCGGATCAACAGCTCTGTACTCTTCTGGTAACGACGGATCTCACGAAGGGCTACGGTGCCGGGCCTGTAGCGATGGGGCTTCTTGACACCACCGGTGGCGGGCGCGCTCTTGCGAGCCGCCTTGGTGGCGAGCTGCTTCCTCGGGGCTTTGCCACCGGTGGATTTACGAGCGGTCTGCTTCGTACGTGCCATTGTTAATTAAAGTAAGTTTACACACACGAGAGTTGGGTGCAACGCGACTACGGAGGTTACGTGTCGTACGACGTACTGACGTATAATAAAAACACATACGGACACAAGTCTATATTTATACACGGACGAGGCGTCGCTCTCGCTCGCTCACCGTCTACCGTCCCTTTCTAGCGCGCAAACGCGCCATTCCTTTCCCACTGGTGTTGTTGTATTTTACTCGGTGAATCGTCATTCTTACTATTTTGCCTGTGTAGGTACTTGTTTAGGTAGGTAGATACTATATTAAAATGATAATAAGGAAATCAATCTTAATGCACGCACATATTACATTTGATGCACACGTATGTACACATATTTTTTTTTTTTTTTTTTTTATGCCGTCGCGGTGTCGTTATCGTTTATATTATTATATTTGCATTGTACATAGGTACGAACCTATTTTTTTTTTTTTTTTTTTTTTTTACATCATCACAACCTGCGACGTAACGTTTTTATTTTTATCTTTTGTCTCTTATTGAACACCTAATGTTGTTGCAGTGCGCTCTGTGTTGTCTAAATAATGTAATAATAATAATTAAGTCATACGTACACAATGTATTTTATATCCACTCGTTACATACATACATACATAAGCACGCGCACGCGTACAACTACCTATGCTGCGCGTAAAAGTTTCTAACTTCATGTCATTCATTCATATATTTATTTATTTACGCTATAATAATAATAATATTTATCTGAGACGTCATCTTCAAGAAACATTGTAATTTTCGATATGCATTTTGTGGCCCTGAAAAGGGCCTTTTGGTTCAGTGTCGTGCCCGCACACACGCACACACCAGTGCGCGTGTAACGAGTTACGAGACACGGCGAATCGGTTAACATTAATTAACCGAATTCACTTTGAGCTGGTGTACTTTGTGACCGCCTTGGTGCCTTCACTCACGGCGTGCTTGGCGAGTTCACCGGGCAGCAGGAGCCTGACGGAGGTCTGCACCTCCCTCGATGTGATGGTGGAGCGCTTGTTGTAGTGGGCGAGGCGAGAGGCTTCGGCGGCGATGCGTTCGAAGATGTCGTTCACGAACGAGTTCATGATAGACATGGCCTTACTGGAGATGCCGGTGTCCGGGTGCACCTGCTTCAACACCTTGTAGATGTAGATGGCGTAGCTCTCCTTCCTCTTGTGCTTCTTCTTTTTCTTGTCGGTTTTAGAGATGTTCTTTTGGGCCTTGCCGGACTTCTTAGCGGCCTTTCCACTTGTCTTGGGCGGCATGGTTGAGAGTTGAGTGTGTACTAAACAATCGGCTTATATGCAAACGACGCGTGCACCGTTGGGAGATGCGAGCGAATGTGTCGTAGCCCAGACAAAAATATGGGTATACCTCGATTCACGGGGGTCGAATACTCGACTACTGAGCTTTACATTGGCGACCAATAGCGTCGCTCCAACGTCTTCCGTCTCGCTCTAATTCGTCCTCTCGCTCAAAAAGTTCTGCACATGCGGTTGAAACGAGACAGATACATATCACCATGTCGCTCTTTTATAGATTGTATGAGTAGTAAACATTGCGTTTTTGATAATATCAATACTAATCGTGTTTGTACCATTTTTTATTAAATTCACCAATAATAATCTACTTATAATATATACTTACCCGTCTATAATACACAGAATATAATTCATTGGGCACCTCCTTTCAATTTTGTATAATTTCATAATTGCAATGGTAATTTATATAATTTCTTGACTCGTTCACTTTCATTACCTACACTACTGGGTACACATGGTATGTATATGTATTATATATATATATATATATATATATATATATATACACATATATTATGTATGTATCGACGATTTCGTATGGCAATGTGGGCGTGTGTGTATTGTACGTTATCATGTAGGTATGTACTAATTGTATGAGTCAATCTCCAAGAAACATTTTATAAAATATCAGAATCATATTGTGGCCCTGAAAAGGGCCTTTTGTATATGAAGCGTAACACACGAGTGCCTCTGTGTGACGTCATAGTGTGCACGTTCGGATACGTGTACATGAAAAGCTTAAGCCTTCTTTTCGGTCTTCTTGGGCAACAGCACCGCCTGAATGTTGGGCAGCACACCACCCTGGGCGATGGTCACGCCGGAGAGGAGCTTGTTCAACTCCTCGTCGTTGCGTATCGCCAGCTGGAGATGTCTGGGGATGATTCTGGTCTTCTTGTTGTCACGGGCAGCGTTGCCGGCCAACTCGAGGACCTCAGCGGCCAAGTACTCCATCACGGCGGCGAGGTAGACAGGCGCACCGGCACCGACGCGCTCGGCGTAGTTTCCCTTACGCAGAAGTCTGTGGATACGACCGACCGGGAACTGTAGACCGGCACGGTTGGACCGAGACTTTGCCTTCCCCTTTACTTTGCCACCTTTGCCGCGTCCGGACATGTTTGGAGTGTTGATTTACGAAACGTGAATAACGAATAAGTTATAAGGCGCGGCGAGCGAGAGCGCAGCAGAGACTGTTTCTAAAATCATCGAAATAATAATATATATACTCGCGCACGCCGGCCGAATAGTGGGGTGAGCGTTTAAACGTAAGAGAGAGTGAGACAGACATATAGTTAGCACTCGCTCTCTAATAGAACCCACCCCGACCGACCCAGACTGAATGTGTGTAGGTATTCAGAGCAAGGCATGTCCAGGTCCAATGTTTATTTTATAAAGAGTGCTAGATGCAGATAATTACCACTGTCCCATTTTTTTTTCTTCTTTTTTTCTTTTTCTTTTTTCAACTAAATGACTAATGACTTATGAAAACTAAATAATAATAGGTAATAATAAAAAAATAAAACTTTTCATAGTTTGGCTGCATTTTGTTATATATCGTGAATATTATCATTGCACTAGTCTATGACGGAAATATAATTGCAAAAGTCAAGACAACAAGAGAAAAGTTTCGTCGTCGCGCGGAAAAAAGTCGCGGGCAGTCGGGCGGTCCTGCTGCGATTTTTGTATTATACCTAGGTACAAAATAATGCAAATAATGCAATGTGTGGGGCGAAACAAACGGCCAATAGTGATACCTAGTGATAAATAAAATATCGTTTGCGCGGAAAGCCCGCCGTGTGTGTTGTGTGTGCGTGTGAGAGACCCACTATGGCGGTAAAATAAGACATCAGCGTAACTTAGTGTAAGGTACCTAATGAATATCGTGTTTGTTAACGGTGATGATAATATATGATAAATTTTGTTTATTTAGTTAACGTTCAATCGTGGGTGTTACGTTTCAGGTGTGGTGCTAAATGCGTGCGTGTGCATATATTATACGTACGTAAATTACGAACAACGGCGCGGACGGAGGTGCCGCTGAATGCAGCAATGTGAATGAAATAGGTCCAATGAAATGGACGATCGACTGTGACTGTGAGTGAAGTGATGGATGAACACCTACGGGTACGTAAACAACGCATAATAATAATTATTATTATTATTATACCTTATTGCGATTCAGACACAGATTTAGTTGTGTGCAAATGGTGGTGTTAAATTTGTGAGTGATCCTGTAAGTAGTTACTTAGTTAGTAACTCGTGTGAGTATTGCGTACGCGTAGGTGGGTAATGCAGCAGTAGTACCTAAGTAAAGTACGTAGGGATTGTGTATGTATGTATGTGTGTGTGTGTGTGTGTGTGTGTGTGTGTGTGTGTGTGTGTGTGTTTGTTGTGTTATAAAGCATAATTATATTATGTAGTGTAACGTGTTTGTTTTATATCGTTTTCAGGGTAGAAACTGCGTGGAGATAGAGAGAGACTCGTAATTCGAACAGAAACCATGTGAATACACATGTTTGAACGTTTTGTTAGCCCTGAAAAGGGCTTTTTGTTGAACATTCGACGTTCGCTGCAACCGCAGCCTCTGACTCGGGGCCGTTATGATGGTGGCGGCGCGCCGGCGCGGGCGTTTCGGTGAGTGACGACGCTTGCTTGCTTGCTTCCTTCCTTCCTTCCACTTTTTAGCCAAGCAATGTTGTCGGTTGTTGAATAACTTATAGACAACAACAACAACAACAACAACAACAACCGTCGCCTTCACACACCGCACCGGGCGCACCACATACCACATAAGACGACACCGGCGGGCGACACGAGTTGCTTGCTGCATTGGCGGCGGCGGTGTGGTGGCGTATACTTGTCGTTTACTTCTTGCCGGCGGACGCCTTCTTAGCCGCGGGCTTGGACTTGGGGGTGGCGGCGGCCTTCTTCGGTTTGGGCGCTTTCGGCTTCTTCGTCGGAGGCTTCGCCGTCTTCTTCGCCTTGGGTGCGGCGGCGGCTTTACCCTTGGCGGCGGCCGCGGGTTTCTTGGCGGCGGGCTTCTTCTTAGCGGCGGCGGCCTTCTTGTCCTTGGTGGCGGGCTTCGCCTTCGACGGCGACGAAGCGGCGCTCGAGGCTGCAGCTTTCTTCGCTTTGCCCGCGGCGGCGGAGGCGGTCGCCTTCTTGGACTTGGCGGACGCGGCGGAGGCTCCCTTGGCGGTAGCTTTGCTCGCGGCGGGTTTCTTGGAGGCGGCCGATTTGGATTCCAACTTGAACGATCCCGAAGCGCCCTTTCCCTTGGTCTGAATGAGGGCACCGGACTCTACGGCGCTCTTGAGATACTTCCTGATGAACGGCGCCAATTTCTCGGCGTCGACCTTATACTGAGCGGCTATGTATTTCTTGATCGCTTGCAGGGAGGAACCGCTTCGCTCCTTCAACTCCTTGATGGCGTTGTTGACCATCTCGGATGTCTTAGGGTGCGTCGGCTTCGCCTTCGGTTTCTTGGCGCCGGCGGCGGACGCCTTCGTCTTCTTCGCGGGCGTAGCCGGCGCGGGTGTCTCGGATGCTACTGCTGTGTCTGCCATTTTTCTCTTCCTCGTGATACTAGTATATACACGTAGTGACGAACGAACTAACTATCTTTATTCTTGCTTTTCAGACGTGTGCTGCTACTGCGCGCGCGCGGAACGAGTGAAAAGGATAGATAGAGCTGTGCGACGCGGGATAGCGCGTGAAATCGAACGCGCTTTGGCAATACCGTAAGGAGAGCCGCTCTGCCGCTAGACGTTTTCTCGTACACAAACTTGAAACTTTTCACTAGCATGTGTCTTAAAAAAATACGTTCCCTAACATTATTTACATGTAATTCATTATTAGCACTTGTGCCTTGAATCTCTTAAAGTGCACCGACGATACTGTACAGTTATTATTAAAATATAAACGACGGTTTGAACGCTACGCTAGTTTATTTTCAACATTGTGCACCGCATTGACCGAGGGTCGTGTTTAAATGTTATTTTTCTCCTGTAATTCGTATACGATGTACGTTAATTCTTCGAAAATTTAAAATCGAACATCCCAACCTTTATACGTGTAAAAAAATATATCATATTTGTTACGCTTCGGGCCGTATTTATCGTACTCGAGAGGAGGGTCGTAAAACATGAACGCTCTCCACTCGGTCTCTGTGAAGGCGTTCCTGTGCTCGTGTACGTTACATGTTACGCTTATAAATAAATTGTATTATCCATATTTCAATCATGTTAAATGATTCAAAGTCATATTGATAACAACATTATAACTGTACGTACCTACATAGTCCGCGCGCGATCTAATAACTAACACGCTCTCCAAAATAACAGGCGGTATCATCGGGTCCTATATGAGTACAAAATGCAGATTCTTCTACTATTGCTGCTTGCTGCTGATCAACCAACGCGTTCTTCGCGTGTCGACTAGTCGAATAATAAAATTATTTGTAATTTCAAAACTGTACAAAATGTAATATATTATATGTATATACATATATATTTTTTTTATTTCAGTTCATTCATTGCTCAACCCGCTGCGACGCTGCCGTAAGAGGAGGAGGCGATAACCGGCCCGAGAATATGTGTATAAATTATAATTAATTATATTTAATTGTTTTGTGTATTGTTATACTTACAAATTAAACTCTTTCATCATAAAAAAAATGTTTGAAATCATCTCTCTGTAGTGTTGTTCGAGCAACACTTACATATACTACCTACCTATCCATCTCACTCACTCCCTCCCTTCCCATGTTTATTTCATTTTATATTTTTATACCATATAAAAGAGGAGTGACGATGTATTCAACAGTCTGGTAATACAGTACATTCAATAAATAATAAAAAAAAAAGTACAGTAGTTCTGCAGGTACCTACGTGATATTATAATATGTAGGCAGGTAAGCAGATAAACTAATGTGAGAGTTCGAGTAGCATGCGTTCTCGTCCAGTCTCGTCTCGTCAATGTGGAAATAATCTCGAGTGTGATGTATGTATGCCAAGTAATGTATAGGTATGTACATAGAGTGCTGCAACTTCGTCTTCGAAAGAAACAGTCAATTTTTAAACAACGAAACTTGTGCGGCCCTGAAAAGGGCCTTTTTATTATAAATCGGCGAGCGGCGGCGATGATGCACCACACGACACACACACCGACCGGGGTGGGTGGGTAGGTATGGTTATTTAACCTCCGAAACCGTACAGGGTGCGCCCCTGGCGTTTCAGAGCGTAGACCACGTCCATGGCGGTGACGGTCTTCCTCTTGGCGTGCTCGGTGTAGGTGACGGCGTCACGGATCACGTTCTCTAGGAACACCTTGAGCACACCGCGGGTCTCTTCGTAGATCAAACCGGAGATACGTTTCACGCCACCTCTGCGAGCGAGACGACGGATCGCTGGCTTCGTGATACCTTGGATGTTATCACGGAGCACCTTCCTGTGACGCTTGGCGCCTCCTTTCCCCAGACCCTTTCCTCCCTTACCGCGACCGGTCATGTTGAATTGTTACAAGATTGTTCTTTTGTACGACGGACTAACGAACGTTAGGCGGGTAGCGCGTAACTGACTCACTAAATATACGGTGCTCCGATATTTATACGATTCCATAGAGACAACGGGTAGGCTACAGGCGTAGTGGGGAGGGGGCCGTACACTCGATCACACGTAGCGTTGCGTGCGACGGTGCGATAGAGACAGACGATTGTTTACAAATCGGTCTGTTCGTGTTTCGGGTGACGATTTTTTAAAAATTTATACATAACAATATTAACAAAAATAAATACCTAATAATTATTAATATCATATATCGTCCGTTGTTTATTCTTCTCTCATGTCACACGCATACACGTATGGTTATAATATCGGTGTTAATACAATTACCGTACCTTACCTGTACTATCATAATATGTAGGTACTCACTACATACTGGACGATGTGAATCATTTATATCATGCAACGGTGTATATATCGAGATAAACGACATAATACATATAATATAAGTAATTACTACGAGTATATTGCGGTTCCGTAGGTATCTGCGTATTGTCTGTATTGTCACACATTAATAATAGGTTAGTTATCCCTTATGATCATATTTATGTAAGATACCGATCTATGAGCAAGTACGTGAGTATACTGTGCGTCTCGTCTCAAAGAAACTTTTAGTGTTTAATTAATTAAAACACACATTCATGAATCATATGCGGCCCTGAAAAGGGCCTTTTGTGAATAATTGTATTGAACAACGTTTGCCACGCGGACGCGGTTCGCGCCGCCGGCGAACGTTATGCAAGCGACCGCTCGCTGCTTAAGCGCGCTCTCCTCGGATCCTGCGCGCCAATTGGATGTCCTTTGGCATGATGGTGACGCGTTTCGCGTGGATGGCGCACAGATTGGTGTCTTCGAAGAGACCGACTAGGTAAGCCTCGCTCGCCTCCTGGAGGGCCATCACCGCGGAGCTCTGGAAACGCAGGTCGGTCTTGAAGTCCTGTGCGATCTCACGTACGAGACGCTGGAACGGCAGCTTGCGGATCAACAGCTCTGTACTCTTCTGGTAACGACGGATCTCACGAAGGGCTACGGTGCCGGGCCTGTAGCGATGGGGCTTCTTGACACCACCGGTGGCGGGCGCGCTCTTGCGAGCCGCCTTGGTGGCGAGCTGCTTCCTCGGGGCTTTGCCACCGGTGGATTTACGAGCGGTCTGCTTCGTACGTGCCATTGTTAATTAAAGTAAGTTTACACACACGAGAGTTGGGTGCAACGCGACTACGGAGGTTACGTGTCGTACGACGTACTGACGTATAATAAAAACACATACGGACACAAGTCTATATTTATACACGGACGAGGCGTCGCTCTCGCTCGCTCACCGTCTACCGTCCCTTTCTAGCGCGCAAACGCGCCATTCCTTTCCCACTGGTGTTGTTGTATTTTACTCGGTGAATCGTCATTCTTACTATTTTGCCTGTGTAGGTACTTGTTTAGGTAGGTAGATACTATATTAAAATGATAATAAGGAAATCAATCTTAATGCACGCACATATTACATTTGATGCACACGTATGTACACATATTTTTTTTTTTTTTTTTTTTATGCCGTCGCGGTGTCGTTATCGTTTATATTATTATATTTGCATTGTACATAGGTACGAACCTATTTTTTTTTTTTTTTTTTTTTTTTTACATCATCACAACCTGCGACGTAACGTTTTTATTTTTATCTTTTGTCTCTTATTGAACACCTAATGTTGTTGCAGTGCGCTCTGTGTTGTCTAAATAATGTAATAATAATAATTAAGTCATACGTACACAATGTATTTTATATCCACTCGTTACATACATACATACATAAGCACGCGCACGCGTACAACTACCTATGCTGCGCGTAAAAGTTTCTAACTTCATGTCATTCATTCATATATTTATTTATTTACGCTATAATAATAATAATATTTATCTGAGACGTCATCTTCAAGAAACATTGTAATTTTCGATATGCATTTTGTGGCCCTGAAAAGGGCCTTTTGGTTCAGTGTCGTGCCCGCACACACGCACACACCAGTGCGCGTGTAACGAGTTACGAGACACGGCGAATCGGTTAACATTAATTAACCGAATTCACTTTGAGCTGGTGTACTTTGTGACCGCCTTGGTGCCTTCACTCACGGCGTGCTTGGCGAGTTCACCGGGCAGCAGGAGCCTGACGGAGGTCTGCACCTCCCTCGATGTGATGGTGGAGCGCTTGTTGTAGTGGGCGAGGCGAGAGGCTTCGGCGGCGATGCGTTCGAAGATGTCGTTCACGAACGAGTTCATGATAGACATGGCCTTACTGGAGATGCCGGTGTCCGGGTGCACCTGCTTCAACACCTTGTAGATGTAGATGGCGTAGCTCTCCTTCCTCTTGTGCTTCTTCTTTTTCTTGTCGGTTTTAGAGATGTTCTTTTGGGCCTTGCCGGACTTCTTAGCGGCCTTTCCACTTGTCTTGGGCGGCATGGTTGAGAGTTGAGTGTGTACTAAACAATCGGCTTATATGCAAACGACGCGTGCACCGTTGGGAGATGCGAGCGAATGTGTCGTAGCCCAGACAAAAATATGGGTATACCTCGATTCACGGGGGTCGAATACTCGACTACTGAGCTTTACATTGGCGACCAATAGCGTCGCTCCAACGTCTTCCGTCTCGCTCTAATTCGTCCTCTCGCTCAAAAAGTTCTGCACATGCGGTTGAAACGAGACAGATACATATCACCATGTCGCTCTTTTATAGATTGTATGAGTAGTAAACATTGCGTTTTTGATAATATCAATACTAATCGTGTTTGTACCATTTTTTATTAAATTCACCAATAATAATCTACTTATAATATATACTTACCCGTCTATAATACACAGAATATAATTCATTGGGCACCTCCTTTCAATTTTGTATAATTTCATAATTGCAATGGTAATTTATATAATTTCTTGACTCGTTCACTTTCATTACCTACACTACTGGGTACACATGGTATGTATATGTATTATATATATATATATATATATATATATATATATATATATATATATATATACACATATATTATGTATGTATCGACGATTTCGTATGGCAATGTGGGCGTGTGTGTATTGTACGTTATCATGTAGGTATGTACTAATTGTATGAGTCAATCTCCAAGAAACATTTTATAAAATATCAGAATCATATTGTGGCCCTGAAAAGGGCCTTTTGTATATGAAGCGTAACACACGAGTGCCTCTGTGTGACGTCATAGTGTGCACGTTCGGATACGTGTACATGAAAAGCTTAAGCCTTCTTTTCGGTCTTCTTGGGCAACAGCACCGCCTGAATGTTGGGCAGCACACCACCCTGGGCGATGGTCACGCCGGAGAGGAGCTTGTTCAACTCCTCGTCGTTGCGTATCGCCAGCTGGAGATGTCTGGGGATGATTCTGGTCTTCTTGTTGTCACGGGCAGCGTTGCCGGCCAACTCGAGGACCTCAGCGGCCAAGTACTCCATCACGGCGGCGAGGTAGACAGGCGCACCGGCACCGACGCGCTCGGCGTAGTTTCCCTTACGCAGAAGTCTGTGGATACGACCGACCGGGAACTGTAGACCGGCACGGTTGGACCGAGACTTTGCCTTCCCCTTTACTTTGCCACCTTTGCCGCGTCCGGACATGTTTGGAGTGTTGATTTACGAAACGTGAATAACGAATAAGTTATAAGGCGCGGCGAGCGAGAGCGCAGCAGAGACTGTTTCTAAAATCATCGAAATAATAATATATATACTCGCGCACGCCGGCCGAATAGTGGGGTGAGCGTTTAAACGTAAGAGAGAGTGAGACAGACATATAGTTAGCACTCGCTCTCTAATAGAACCCACCCCGACCGACCCAGACTGAATGTGTGTAGGTATTCAGAGCAAGGCATGTCCAGGTCCAATGTTTATTTTATAAAGAGTGCTAGATGCAGATAATTACCACTGTCCCATTTTTTTTTCTTCTTTTTTTCTTTTTCTTTTTTCAACTAAATGACTAATGACTTATGAAAACTAAATAATAATAGGTAATAATAAAAAAATAAAACTTTTCATAGTTTGGCTGCATTTTGTTATATATCGTGAATATTATCATTGCACTAGTCTATGACGGAAATATAATTGCAAAAGTCAAGACAACAAGAGAAAAGTTTCGTCGTCGCGCGGAAAAAAGTCGCGGGCAGTCGGGCGGTCCTGCTGCGATTTTTGTATTATACCTAGGTACAAAATAATGCAAATAATGCAATGTGTGGGGCGAAACAAACGGCCAATAGTGATACCTAGTGATAAATAAAATATCGTTTGCGCGGAAAGCCCGCCGTGTGTGTTGTGTGTGCGTGTGAGAGACCCACTATGGCGGTAAAATAAGACATCAGCGTAACTTAGTGTAAGGTACCTAATGAATATCGTGTTTGTTAACGGTGATGATAATATATGATAAATTTTGTTTATTTAGTTAACGTTCAATCGTGGGTGTTACGTTTCAGGTGTGGTGCTAAATGCGTGCGTGTGCATATATTATACGTACGTAAATTACGAACAACGGCGCGGACGGAGGTGCCGCTGAATGCAGCAATGTGAATGAAATAGGTCCAATGAAATGGACGATCGACTGTGACTGTGAGTGAAGTGATGGATGAACACCTACGGGTACGTAAACAACGCATAATAATAATTATTATTATTATTATACCTTATTGCGATTCAGACACAGATTTAGTTGTGTGCAAATGGTGGTGTTAAATTTGTGAGTGATCCTGTAAGTAGTTACTTAGTTAGTAACTCGTGTGAGTATTGCGTACGCGTAGGTGGGTAATGCAGCAGTAGTACCTAAGTAAAGTACGTAGGGATTGTGTATGTATGTATGTGTGTGTGTGTGTGTGTGTGTGTGTGTGTGTGTGTGTGTGTGTTTGTTGTGTTATAAAGCATAATTATATTATGTAGTGTAACGTGTTTGTTTTATATCGTTTTCAGGGTAGAAACTGCGTGGAGATAGAGAGAGACTCGTAATTCGAACAGAAACCATGTGAATACACATGTTTGAACGTTTTGTTAGCCCTGAAAAGGGCTTTTTGTTGAACATTCGACGTTCGCTGCAACCGCAGCCTCTGACTCGGGGCCGTTATGATGGTGGCGGCGCGCCGGCGCGGGCGTTTCGGTGAGTGACGACGCTTGCTTGCTTGCTTCCTTCCTTCCTTCCACTTTTTAGCCAAGCAATGTTGTCGGTTGTTGAATAACTTATAGACAACAACAACAACAACAACAACAACAACCGTCGCCTTCACACACCGCACCGGGCGCACCACATACCACATAAGACGACACCGGCGGGCGACACGAGTTGCTTGCTGCATTGGCGGCGGCGGTGTGGTGGCGTATACTTGTCGTTTACTTCTTGCCGGCGGACGCCTTCTTAGCCGCGGGCTTGGACTTGGGGGTGGCGGCGGCCTTCTTCGGTTTGGGCGCTTTCGGCTTCTTCGTCGGAGGCTTCGCCGTCTTCTTCGCCTTGGGTGCGGCGGCGGCTTTACCCTTGGCGGCGGCCGCGGGTTTCTTGGCGGCGGGCTTCTTCTTAGCGGCGGCGGCCTTCTTGTCCTTGGTGGCGGGCTTCGCCTTCGACGGCGACGAAGCGGCGCTCGAGGCTGCAGCTTTCTTCGCTTTGCCCGCGGCGGCGGAGGCGGTCGCCTTCTTGGACTTGGCGGACGCGGCGGAGGCTCCCTTGGCGGTAGCTTTGCTCGCGGCGGGTTTCTTGGAGGCGGCCGATTTGGATTCCAACTTGAACGATCCCGAAGCGCCCTTTCCCTTGGTCTGAATGAGGGCACCGGACTCTACGGCGCTCTTGAGATACTTCCTGATGAACGGCGCCAATTTCTCGGCGTCGACCTTATACTGAGCGGCTATGTATTTCTTGATCGCTTGCAGGGAGGAACCGCTTCGCTCCTTCAACTCCTTGATGGCGTTGTTGACCATCTCGGATGTCTTAGGGTGCGTCGGCTTCGCCTTCGGTTTCTTGGCGCCGGCGGCGGACGCCTTCGTCTTCTTCGCGGGCGTAGCCGGCGCGGGTGTCTCGGATGCTACTGCTGTGTCTGCCATTTTTCTCTTCCTCGTGATACTAGTATATACACGTAGTGACGAACGAACTAACTATCTTTATTCTTGCTTTTCAGACGTGTGCTGCTACTGCGCGCGCGCGGAACGAGTGAAAAGGATAGATAGAGCTGTGCGACGCGGGATAGCGCGTGAAATCGAACGCGCTTTGGCAATACCGTAAGGAGAGCCGCTCTGCCGCTAGACGTTTTCTCGTACACAAACTTGAAACTTTTCACTAGCATGTGTCTTAAAAAAATACGTTCCCTAACATTATTTACATGTAATTCATTATTAGCACTTGTGCCTTGAATCTCTTAAAGTGCACCGACGATACTGTACAGTTATTATTAAAATATAAACGACGGTTTGAACGCTACGCTAGTTTATTTTCAACATTGTGCACCGCATTGACCGAGGGTCGTGTTTAAATGTTATTTTTCTCCTGTAATTCGTATACGATGTACGTTAATTCTTCGAAAATTTAAAATCGAACATCCCAACCTTTATACGTGTAAAAAAATATATCATATTTGTTACGCTTCGGGCCGTATTTATCGTACTCGAGAGGAGGGTCGTAAAACATGAACGCTCTCCACTCGGTCTCTGTGAAGGCGTTCCTGTGCTCGTGTACGTTACATGTTACGCTTATAAATAAATTGTATTATCCATATTTCAATCATGTTAAATGATTCAAAGTCATATTGATAACAACATTATAACTGTACGTACCTACATAGTCCGCGCGCGATCTAATAACTAACACGCTCTCCAAAATAACAGGCGGTATCATCGGGTCCTATATGAGTACAAAATGCAGATTCTTCTACTATTGCTGCTTGCTGCTGATCAACCAACGCGTTCTTCGCGTGTCGACTAGTCGAATAATAAAATTATTTGTAATTTCAAAACTGTACAAAATGTAATATATTATATGTATATACATATATATTTTTTTTATTTCAGTTCATTCATTGCTCAACCCGCTGCGACGCTGCCGTAAGAGGAGGAGGCGATAACCGGCCCGAGAATATGTGTATAAATTATAATTAATTATATTTAATTGTTTTGTGTATTGTTATACTTACAAATTAAACTCTTTCATCATAAAAAAAATGTTTGAAATCATCTCTCTGTAGTGTTGTTCGAGCAACACTTACATATACTACCTACCTATCCATCTCACTCACTCCCTCCCTTCCCATGTTTATTTCATTTTATATTTTTATACCATATAAAAGAGGAGTGACGATGTATTCAACAGTCTGGTAATACAGTACATTCAATAAATAATAAAAAAAAAAGTACAGTAGTTCTGCAGGTACCTACGTGATATTATAATATGTAGGCAGGTAAGCAGATAAACTAATGTGAGAGTTCGAGTAGCATGCGTTCTCGTCCAGTCTCGTCTCGTCAATGTGGAAATAATCTCGAGTGTGATGTATGTATGCCAAGTAATGTATAGGTATGTACATAGAGTGCTGCAACTTCGTCTTCGAAAGAAACAGTCAATTTTTAAACAACGAAACTTGTGCGGCCCTGAAAAGGGCCTTTTTATTATAAATCGGCGAGCGGCGGCGATGATGCACCACACGACACACACACCGACCGGGGTGGGTGGGTAGGTATGGTTATTTAACCTCCGAAACCGTACAGGGTGCGCCCCTGGCGTTTCAGAGCGTAGACCACGTCCATGGCGGTGACGGTCTTCCTCTTGGCGTGCTCGGTGTAGGTGACGGCGTCACGGATCACGTTCTCTAGGAACACCTTGAGCACACCGCGGGTCTCTTCGTAGATCAAACCGGAGATACGTTTCACGCCACCTCTGCGAGCGAGACGACGGATCGCTGGCTTCGTGATACCTTGGATGTTATCACGGAGCACCTTCCTGTGACGCTTGGCGCCTCCTTTCCCCAGACCCTTTCCTCCCTTACCGCGACCGGTCATGTTGAATTGTTACAAGATTGTTCTTTTGTACGACGGACTAACGAACGTTAGGCGGGTAGCGCGTAACTGACTCACTAAATATACGGTGCTCCGATATTTATACGATTCCATAGAGACAACGGGTAGGCTACAGGCGTAGTGGGGAGGGGGCCGTACACTCGATCACACGTAGCGTTGCGTGCGACGGTGCGATAGAGACAGACGATTGTTTACAAATCGGTCTGTTCGTGTTTCGGGTGACGATTTTTTAAAAATTTATACATAACAATATTAACAAAAATAAATACCTAATAATTATTAATATCATATATCGTCCGTTGTTTATTCTTCTCTCATGTCACACGCATACACGTATGGTTATAATATCGGTGTTAATACAATTACCGTACCTTACCTGTACTATCATAATATGTAGGTACTCACTACATACTGGACGATGTGAATCATTTATATCATGCAACGGTGTATATATCGAGATAAACGACATAATACATATAATATAAGTAATTACTACGAGTATATTGCGGTTCCGTAGGTATCTGCGTATTGTCTGTATTGTCACACATTAATAATAGGTTAGTTATCCCTTATGATCATATTTATGTAAGATACCGATCTATGAGCAAGTACGTGAGTATACTGTGCGTCTCGTCTCAAAGAAACTTTTAGTGTTTAATTAATTAAAACACACATTCATGAATCATATGCGGCCCTGAAAAGGGCCTTTTGTGAATAATTGTATTGAACAACGTTTGCCACGCGGACGCGGTTCGCGCCGCCGGCGAACGTTATGCAAGCGACCGCTCGCTGCTTAAGCGCGCTCTCCTCGGATCCTGCGCGCCAATTGGATGTCCTTTGGCATGATGGTGACGCGTTTCGCGTGGATGGCGCACAGATTGGTGTCTTCGAAGAGACCGACTAGGTAAGCCTCGCTCGCCTCCTGGAGGGCCATCACCGCGGAGCTCTGGAAACGCAGGTCGGTCTTGAAGTCCTGTGCGATCTCACGTACGAGACGCTGGAACGGCAGCTTGCGGATCAACAGCTCTGTACTCTTCTGGTAACGACGGATCTCACGAAGGGCTACGGTGCCGGGCCTGTAGCGATGGGGCTTCTTGACACCACCGGTGGCGGGCGCGCTCTTGCGAGCCGCCTTGGTGGCGAGCTGCTTCCTCGGGGCTTTGCCACCGGTGGATTTACGAGCGGTCTGCTTCGTACGTGCCATTGTTAATTAAAGTAAGTTTACACACACGAGAGTTGGGTGCAACGCGACTACGGAGGTTACGTGTCGTACGACGTACTGACGTATAATAAAAACACATACGTCGGGTTTTCCTCGCCCCTTCTGGGCGGATCGGGTTCGAGCTTCAGCTCCTTCCCCGGGCTTCTTCTCATGAGCCTACTGGCCCACGGTGTTGGGAGCCGCTAAGCGGCCGTCATGTGACGACAGGTCATTACTTTCGTCTTCTGCCAGAGCCGGCTGCACAGTCGCTGCGGGCTGCCCATCAGGTGAGACCCCGTTCGGGGAGGCCCGATGAGCAGGGCAAGCTGACTGCGGCTGACTCTGGCTGGGGAGGGGACGAGAGTTGGGGGGCGGGGGGGGGTTGTGTTTGGGACTCGGGTAGGTGGGAGGGCGGATTTAAGGAGCAGACCTGTCGTGGGGTTGGCCTCTTGCTCGACTCAGATACCGTGGGCATGGGGGCTGTATTTTGTAGCCCGGGGAGCGGCCCGAGGTCCGCGGCTTCGTACATCCCGCTGATCCCTCCGGGGTTCCAGTAGATCATGCGCGGTGTTTCACCCCGAGCTGGGCCAGCCCGTTGATGATGGCCGCGCATGGATCCATCCCCTGGCCGATCTGGATCAGCAGGTTGTGCAGCAGCTGTATTCCTGCTTGAAGGGGGAGAGTGGGGGTTGCCCCCATCTGTTGTTGGTGGGGGTGGGGGTGGGGGCGAGGTTGGGGTGCCTCTTGGGAAGGTTGGGGCCACGAAAACGAGATCGGGGCCGTTGGCACCCGGCTTGCGAGCCCGCACGGGGCCTGAAAAGGCGATTGGGGACGAGGGGGAGGAGGGAAGGCCGGCCGGCTGAATGGAGGTGAGCCTCGTTGGGCCGACTTCGGCCTCTGAGTGGGCCGAAAAGCAGGGCGGGGGGGCTGGGCTGCCCCGGTGGTCCTCTGAGGAGGAGGGAGAGGTGTTGCCACTGCCTGTGGGGGGATGGCGTGGGCTGCGGTGTTGGTCCCCCCGCAGGCAAAATCCTGGGGTGCTTGGGGGGGGGTAGGTGGTCTGGCGGCTTGCGTCGGGGTGGACGCAGCCGCAGGTGGGCCGGTATTAGCCTCGGTGCGGCGGCGGCGTCGGCGGCGCCTGCGCCGGGATACGGCGGGGGCGGGGGCGCCCCTCGCGGAGGCGGGGTTGGCCGGGGGGGCCAAGGTAGTCCCCGTCTGGACGGTCACGGGCGCCTTGGCGGCCTGTGCTAAAGGCGCCGGGGCGCGCCTCTGGCCGTCGGTGTGGGGGCGGGCAGGCAGGCGCGCGAGCGCGCTTGGGAGCGGTGGGGGGACGGTCGTCCCCGTCCGCCTTGCCTCGCGCAGGAACGCCTTGCAGCGGCGGTCATTGGCGGCGTGGGCTTGGGCGCAGTTCGCACAAGTCGGTGGGTCCGTCCTCGGGCGTGGGCAGTCGGCGGCGGGATGGTTGCCGGCGCAACGCACACACTTAATGGGACGGTGGCAGTTGACCGACGAGTGGCCAAACGCCTGGCACCGATGGCACTGCGCGGGGCCCTTGCGGGGGCGCCATGCCTCGACGATGACGCCGGGCATGTTGAGCAGCTCGTCCACTGCGTATAGTCGAGCGAGCTCCTGGTTGGACAGGTGCTCCAACTCGACGTGAAAGAGGCAAGCCGGGTTGCCCCTCTTGCCTCTTATCCCTCTTATGTGGGAGGCATAGAAGCCGCGCTCCTCAAGGGCTTCGCGTATGAGGTCGTGCGGGGTGTCGGCCGGCAGCCCTCTGATGGCCACCTTCGATGGTCGCTCTTCGGGTGGGGAGTAGCAGAACCAAGCCACAGTCGGGTCTGCTTTCTCCGCCTCCGTCAGGTAGGCCTGGACGGCGCGGAACTCCTCGGGGCTTTTTGGGAGGAATCGAATCCCTTTCCCATACGGCCGGGCGTTGGGCGGATGGCCCAAGGCTCTCTTGATGCGTTCAAAATGAACGCACCAATTGGGTAGGTTCTCCACAACAATAGGGGGATACCCCCTTACCTTGGGCTGTCCGGGCGGTGTGGCAGGCTGGGCGTCGGTCCTTGTGTTAGCCGGTGACGTCGGAGTGCGGCGAGGGGAGGCAGGCGGGCTCCTCCATTCCCGCAGCGCACGGGCGGTCGGCGGCTGAGAGGCCATCGTCGCGTACGACGTCGATGAGGACGCCATAGCGGACGATGCCGAGGGCTGCGAGGCCGATGTGGACGGGTGCGGGTGGTCGCCCACTTCGTCGGACTCGTCGTCCGACTCCGAGGAGGACGACTTGACGGCGTAGTGGGCCTCCTGGCAGAGGCGCTTCTCATCCTGGGCCGAGCTGAAGCTGTCCTCAGGAAGGGGCCTTCTACGTGGGTCACGCGGGTGCGCCTCTCGTCGGACCAACACGGATGATTGCTCAGCAATCACCGTTGTTGGGTCCTGGCGCTGGATCGGCCTGAGCGGGGACGGGGCCGGGGCAGTCGGGCGCATCTCGGCACTCGATCTGGGCGGTCTTGGCAGCGCAGCTAAGATCGGGATCGCCGATCTCGCGGGTGGGTTGGTGGTGATGGGCGCTGAGGTCCTACGGGGCCACGAGCGTCCTGGGTCCGGTGGGACACGGTCACGTTTGCTCATTTCCACAAATGATACGAACGAACACAAATACACGAAATAGAAAAATGTTAAAGTTAAAGGGGGTAGGTGCTAAACTATTTTAAATGAAGGTAGATGATAAAAAAAGGCTAACCTAATGGTCGCACGAAATATTTTATAACTAAAATATCCGTACACTAAACACAAACTTAAAACTACACAAGCACAAAGCGTCAAGTCGCGGAAAAATAGTCTCAAGTTAGTGTTGGGGGGCGTGTCACTCGCGTACGCGGGCACTAGTAGCAGGGAGGGTGTGGCACAACCAGCGTCCTATGAAGGGAGGTGTGTGCGCAACAACAGCCAACGTCCTACTACTACTCCTCTATAAAAACACATACGGACACAAGTCTATATTTATACACGGACGAGGCGTCGCTCTCGCTCGCTCACCGTCTACCGTCCCTTTCTAGCGCGCAAACGCGCCATTCCTTTCCCACTGGTGTTGTTGTATTTTACTCGGTGAATCGTCATTCTTACTATTTTGCCTGTGTAGGTACTTGTTTAGGTAGGTAGATACTATATTAAAATGATAATAAGGAAATCAATCTTAATGCACGCACATATTACATTTGATGCACACGTATGTACACATATTTTTTTTTTTTTTTTTTTTATGCCGTCGCGGTGTCGTTATCGTTTATATTATTATATTTGCATTGTACATAGGTACGAACCTATTTTTTTTTTTTTTTTTTTTTTTTACATCATCACAACCTGCGACGTAACGTTTTTATTTTTATCTTTTGTCTCTTATTGAACACCTAATGTTGTTGCAGTGCGCTCTGTGTTGTCTAAATAATGTAATAATAATAATTAAGTCATACGTACACAATGTATTTTATATCCACTCGTTACATACATACATACATAAGCACGCGCACGCGTACAACTACCTATGCTGCGCGTAAAAGTTTCTAACTTCATGTCATTCATTCATATATTTATTTATTTACGCTATAATAATAATAATATTTATCTGAGACGTCATCTTCAAGAAACATTGTAATTTTCGATATGCATTTTGTGGCCCTGAAAAGGGCCTTTTGGTTCAGTGTCGTGCCCGCACACACGCACACACCAGTGCGCGTGTAACGAGTTACGAGACACGGCGAATCGGTTAACATTAATTAACCGAATTCACTTTGAGCTGGTGTACTTTGTGACCGCCTTGGTGCCTTCACTCACGGCGTGCTTGGCGAGTTCACCGGGCAGCAGGAGCCTGACGGAGGTCTGCACCTCCCTCGATGTGATGGTGGAGCGCTTGTTGTAGTGGGCGAGGCGAGAGGCTTCGGCGGCGATGCGTTCGAAGATGTCGTTCACGAACGAGTTCATGATAGACATGGCCTTACTGGAGATGCCGGTGTCCGGGTGCACCTGCTTCAACACCTTGTAGATGTAGATGGCGTAGCTCTCCTTCCTCTTGTGCTTCTTCTTTTTCTTGTCGGTTTTAGAGATGTTCTTTTGGGCCTTGCCGGACTTCTTAGCGGCCTTTCCACTTGTCTTGGGCGGCATGGTTGAGAGTTGAGTGTGTACTAAACAATCGGCTTATATGCAAACGACGCGTGCACCGTTGGGAGATGCGAGCGAATGTGTCGTAGCCCAGACAAAAATATGGGTATACCTCGATTCACGGGGGTCGAATACTCGACTACTGAGCTTTACATTGGCGACCAATAGCGTCGCTCCAACGTCTTCCGTCTCGCTCTAATTCGTCCTCTCGCTCAAAAAGTTCTGCACATGCGGTTGAAACGAGACAGATACATATCACCATGTCGCTCTTTTATAGATTGTATGAGTAGTAAACATTGCGTTTTTGATAATATCAATACTAATCGTGTTTGTACCATTTTTTATTAAATTCACCAATAATAATCTACTTATAATATATACTTACCCGTCTATAATACACAGAATATAATTCATTGGGCACCTCCTTTCAATTTTGTATAATTTCATAATTGCAATGGTAATTTATATAATTTCTTGACTCGTTCACTTTCATTACCTACACTACTGGGTACACATGGTATGTATATGTATTATATATATATATATATATATATATATATATATATATATATATATATATATATACACATATATTATGTATGTATCGACGATTTCGTATGGCAATGTGGGCGTGTGTGTATTGTACGTTATCATGTAGGTATGTACTAATTGTATGAGTCAATCTCCAAGAAACATTTTATAAAATATCAGAATCATATTGTGGCCCTGAAAAGGGCCTTTTGTATATGAAGCGTAACACACGAGTGCCTCTGTGTGACGTCATAGTGTGCACGTTCGGATACGTGTACATGAAAAGCTTAAGCCTTCTTTTCGGTCTTCTTGGGCAACAGCACCGCCTGAATGTTGGGCAGCACACCACCCTGGGCGATGGTCACGCCGGAGAGGAGCTTGTTCAACTCCTCGTCGTTGCGTATCGCCAGCTGGAGATGTCTGGGGATGATTCTGGTCTTCTTGTTGTCACGGGCAGCGTTGCCGGCCAACTCGAGGACCTCAGCGGCCAAGTACTCCATCACGGCGGCGAGGTAGACAGGCGCACCGGCACCGACGCGCTCGGCGTAGTTTCCCTTACGCAGAAGTCTGTGGATACGACCGACCGGGAACTGTAGACCGGCACGGTTGGACCGAGACTTTGCCTTCCCCTTTACTTTGCCACCTTTGCCGCGTCCGGACATGTTTGGAGTGTTGATTTACGAAACGTGAATAACGAATAAGTTATAAGGCGCGGCGAGCGAGAGCGCAGCAGAGACTGTTTCTAAAATCATCGAAATAATAATATATATACTCGCGCACGCCGGCCGAATAGTGGGGTGAGCGTTTAAACGTAAGAGAGAGTGAGACAGACATATAGTTAGCACTCGCTCTCTAATAGAACCCACCCCGACCGACCCAGACTGAATGTGTGTAGGTATTCAGAGCAAGGCATGTCCAGGTCCAATGTTTATTTTATAAAGAGTGCTAGATGCAGATAATTACCACTGTCCCATTTTTTTTTCTTCTTTTTTTCTTTTTCTTTTTTCAACTAAATGACTAATGACTTATGAAAACTAAATAATAATAGGTAATAATAAAAAAATAAAACTTTTCATAGTTTGGCTGCATTTTGTTATATATCGTGAATATTATCATTGCACTAGTCTATGACGGAAATATAATTGCAAAAGTCAAGACAACAAGAGAAAAGTTTCGTCGTCGCGCGGAAAAAAGTCGCGGGCAGTCGGGCGGTCCTGCTGCGATTTTTGTATTATACCTAGGTACAAAATAATGCAAATAATGCAATGTGTGGGGCGAAACAAACGGCCAATAGTGATACCTAGTGATAAATAAAATATCGTTTGCGCGGAAAGCCCGCCGTGTGTGTTGTGTGTGCGTGTGAGAGACCCACTATGGCGGTAAAATAAGACATCAGCGTAACTTAGTGTAAGGTACCTAATGAATATCGTGTTTGTTAACGGTGATGATAATATATGATAAATTTTGTTTATTTAGTTAACGTTCAATCGTGGGTGTTACGTTTCAGGTGTGGTGCTAAATGCGTGCGTGTGCATATATTATACGTACGTAAATTACGAACAACGGCGCGGACGGAGGTGCCGCTGAATGCAGCAATGTGAATGAAATAGGTCCAATGAAATGGACGATCGACTGTGACTGTGAGTGAAGTGATGGATGAACACCTACGGGTACGTAAACAACGCATAATAATAATTATTATTATTATTATACCTTATTGCGATTCAGACACAGATTTAGTTGTGTGCAAATGGTGGTGTTAAATTTGTGAGTGATCCTGTAAGTAGTTACTTAGTTAGTAACTCGTGTGAGTATTGCGTACGCGTAGGTGGGTAATGCAGCAGTAGTACCTAAGTAAAGTACGTAGGGATTGTGTATGTATGTATGTGTGTGTGTGTGTGTGTGTGTGTGTGTGTGTGTGTGTGTGTGTGTGTGTGTGTTTGTTGTGTTATAAAGCATAATTATATTATGTAGTGTAACGTGTTTGTTTTATATCGTTTTCAGGGTAGAAACTGCGTGGAGATAGAGAGAGACTCGTAATTCGAACAGAAACCATGTGAATACACATGTTTGAACGTTTTGTTAGCCCTGAAAAGGGCTTTTTGTTGAACATTCGACGTTCGCTGCAACCGCAGCCTCTGACTCGGGGCCGTTATGATGGTGGCGGCGCGCCGGCGCGGGCGTTTCGGTGAGTGACGACGCTTGCTTGCTTGCTTCCTTCCTTCCTTCCACTTTTTAGCCAAGCAATGTTGTCGGTTGTTGAATAACTTATAGACAACAACAACAACAACAACAACAACCGTCGCCTTCACACACCGCACCGGGCGCACCACATACCACATAAGACGACACCGGCGGGCGACACGAGTTGCTTGCTGCATTGGCGGCGGCGGTGTGGTGGCGTATACTTGTCGTTTACTTCTTGCCGGCGGACGCCTTCTTAGCCGCGGGCTTGGACTTGGGGGTGGCGGCGGCCTTCTTCGGTTTGGGCGCTTTCGGCTTCTTCGTCGGAGGCTTCGCCGTCTTCTTCGCCTTGGGTGCGGCGGCGGCTTTACCCTTGGCGGCGGCCGCGGGTTTCTTGGCGGCGGGCTTCTTCTTAGCGGCGGCGGCCTTCTTGTCCTTGGTGGCGGGCTTCGCCTTCGACGGCGACGAAGCGGCGCTCGAGGCTGCAGCTTTCTTCGCTTTGCCCGCGGCGGCGGAGGCGGTCGCCTTCTTGGACTTGGCGGACGCGGCGGAGGCTCCCTTGGCGGTAGCTTTGCTCGCGGCGGGTTTCTTGGAGGCGGCCGATTTGGATTCCAACTTGAACGATCCCGAAGCGCCCTTTCCCTTGGTCTGAATGAGGGCACCGGACTCTACGGCGCTCTTGAGATACTTCCTGATGAACGGCGCCAATTTCTCGGCGTCGACCTTATACTGAGCGGCTATGTATTTCTTGATCGCTTGCAGGGAGGAACCGCTTCGCTCCTTCAACTCCTTGATGGCGTTGTTGACCATCTCGGATGTCTTAGGGTGCGTCGGCTTCGCCTTCGGTTTCTTGGCGCCGGCGGCGGACGCCTTCGTCTTCTTCGCGGGCGTAGCCGGCGCGGGTGTCTCGGATGCTACTGCTGTGTCTGCCATTTTTCTCTTCCTCGTGATACTAGTATATACACGTAGTGACGAACGAACTAACTATCTTTATTCTTGCTTTTCAGACGTGTGCTGCTACTGCGCGCGCGCGGAACGAGTGAAAAGGATAGATAGAGCTGTGCGACGCGGGATAGCGCGTGAAATCGAACGCGCTTTGGCAATACCGTAAGGAGAGCCGCTCTGCCGCTAGACGTTTTCTCGTACACAAACTTGAAACTTTTCACTAGCATGTGTCTTAAAAAAATACGTTCCCTAACATTATTTACATGTAATTCATTATTAGCACTTGTGCCTTGAATCTCTTAAAGTGCACCGACGATACTGTACAGTTATTATTAAAATATAAACGACGGTTTGAACGCTACGCTAGTTTATTTTCAACATTGTGCACCGCATTGACCGAGGGTCGTGTTTAAATGTTATTTTTCTCCTGTAATTCGTATACGATGTACGTTAATTCTTCGAAAATTTAAAATCGAACATCCCAACCTTTATACGTGTAAAAAAATATATCATATTTGTTACGCTTCGGGCCGTATTTATCGTACTCGAGAGGAGGGTCGTAAAACATGAACGCTCTCCACTCGGTCTCTGTGAAGGCGTTCCTGTGCTCGTGTACGTTACATGTTACGCTTATAAATAAATTGTATTATCCATATTTCA
>CAWUPE010000503.1:0-11032 GCA_963924145.1 Pyrausta purpuralis
GCGCTGCGACTTAAACTTTTCGAGATATAAATTTTCAAAAGTACATTTCATAGTGATATTTCGGTTTTTCAGCCCTACTGAAAATTTTTGTTTGACAACCCTGTGTGCTTTCTTCATAGATATTGTGCGCCTAGCCGAGACCTATCCGCGGACACCTCTATTGCACCGCTAACATCAAAGGAAAGCAAAAAATTCGCAAAACATACGTTTTTGTTATACCGAACCGAGGTATAAAGGCTGGTGGCGTTTTTCATAGAAAGTATACATTTTCAATACTGAAAGCTGAAATATTAGCACTTTTTGCGCTTCTATAAAATTTTATTTGCCGGTTTCTATTTATTTACGTTGAAAGAAGCGATTAAAAGCATATATTTATATTTAATTTTGACATTTTTTACATATTTTCGAATTCTTCATACAAATTTGGATCGAAATTTTTCTAAGTGTTTTCGCGTGGTAACTTTTTCAAAATTTTTTCTTTCTTAATCGTAGTGTCCGTTATTTAGAGCACGCCAAAATTGTTTTCAGCGCGCTGCGACTTAAACTTTTCGAGATATAAATTTTCAAAAGTACATTTCATAGTGATATTTCGGTTTTTCAGCCCTACTGAAAATTTTTGTTTGACAACCCTGTGTGCTTTCTTCATAGATATTGTGCGCCTAGCCGAGACCTATCCGCGGACACCTCTATTGCACCGCTAACATCAAAGGAAAGCAAAAAATTCGCAAAACATACGTTTTTGTTATACCGAACCGAGGTATAAAGGCTGGTGGCGTTTTTCATAGAAAGTATACATTTTCAATACTGAAAGCTGAAATATTAGCACTTTTTGCGCTTCTATAAAATTTTATTTGCCGGTTTCTATTTATTTACGTTGAAAGAAGCGATTAAAAGCATATATTTATATTTAATTTTGACATTTTTTACATATTTTCGAATTCTTCATACAAATTTGGATCGAAATTTTTCTAAGTGTTTTCGCGTGGTAACTTTTTCAAAATTTTTTCTTTCTTAATCGTAGTGTCCGTTATTTAGAGCACGCCAAAATTGTTTTCAGCGCGCTGCGACTTAAACTTTTCGAGATATAAATTTTCAAAAGTACATTTCATAGTGATATTTCGGTTTTTCAGCCCTACTGAAAATTTTTGTTTGACAACCCTGTGTGCTTTCTTCATAGATATTGTGCGCCTAGCCGAGACCTATCCGCGGACACCTCTATTGCACCGCTAACATCAAAGGAAAGCAAAAAATTCGCAAAACATACGTTTTTGTTATACCGAACCGAGGTATAAAGGCTGGTGGCGTTTTTCATAGAAAGTATACATTTTCAATACTGAAAGCTGAAATATTAGCACTTTTTGCGCTTCTATAAAATTTTATTTGCCGGTTTCTATTTATTTACGTTGAAAGAAGCGATTAAAAGCATATATTTATATTTAATTTTGACATTTTTTACATATTTTCGAATTCTTCATACAAATTTGGATCGAAATTTTTCTAAGTGTTTTCGCGTGGTAACTTTTTCAAAATTTTTTCTTTCTTAATCGTAGTGTCCGTTATTTAGAGCACGCCAAAATTGTTTTCAGCGCGCTGCGACTTAAACTTTTCGAGATATAAATTTTCAAAAGTACATTTCATAGTGATATTTCGGTTTTTCAGCCCTACTGAAAATTTTTGTTTGACAACCCTGTGTGCTTTCTTCATAGATATTGTGCGCCTAGCCGAGACCTATCCGCGGACACCTCTATTGCACCGCTAACATCAAAGGAAAGCAAAAAATTCGCAAAACATACGTTTTTGTTATACCGAACCGAGGTATAAAGGCTGGTGGCGTTTTTCATAGAAAGTATACATTTTCAATACTGAAAGCTGAAATATTAGCACTTTTTGCGCTTCTATAAAATTTTATTTGCCGGTTTCTATTTATTTACGTTGAAAGAAGCGATTAAAAGCATATATTTATATTTAATTTTGACATTTTTTACATATTTTCGAATTCTTCATACAAATTTGGATCGAAATTTTTCTAAGTGTTTTCGCGTGGTAACTTTTTCAAAATTTTTTCTTTCTTAATCGTAGTGTCCGTTATTTAGAGCACGCCAAAATTGTTTTCAGCGCGCTGCGACTTAAACTTTTCGAGATATAAATTTTCAAAAGTACATTTCATAGTGATATTTCGGTTTTTCAGCCCTACTGAAAATTTTTGTTTGACAACCCTGTGTGCTTTCTTCATAGATATTGTGCGCCTAGCCGAGACCTATCCGCGGACACCTCTATTGCACCGCTAACATCAAAGGAAAGCAAAAAATTCGCAAAACATACGTTTTTGTTATACCGAACCGAGGTATAAAGGCTGGTGGCGTTTTTCATAGAAAGTATACATTTTCAATACTGAAAGCTGAAATATTAGCACTTTTTGCGCTTCTATAAAATTTTATTTGCCGGTTTCTATTTATTTACGTTGAAAGAAGCGATTAAAAGCATATATTTATATTTAATTTTGACATTTTTTACATATTTTCGAATTCTTCATACAAATTTGGATCGAAATTTTTCTAAGTGTTTTCGCGTGGTAACTTTTTCAAAATTTTTTCTTTCTTAATCGTAGTGTCCGTTATTTAGAGCACGCCAAAATTGTTTTCAGCGCGCTGCGACTTAAACTTTTCGAGATATAAATTTTCAAAAGTACATTTCATAGTGATATTTCGGTTTTTCAGCCCTACTGAAAATTTTTGTTTGACAACCCTGTGTGCTTTCTTCATAGATATTGTGCGCCTAGCCGAGACCTATCCGCGGACACCTCTATTGCACCGCTAACATCAAAGGAAAGCAAAAAATTCGCAAAACATACGTTTTTGTTATACCGAACCGAGGTATAAAGGCTGGTGGCGTTTTTCATAGAAAGTATACATTTTCAATACTGAAAGCTGAAATATTAGCACTTTTTGCGCTTCTATAAAATTTTATTTGCCGGTTTCTATTTATTTACGTTGAAAGAAGCGATTAAAAGCATATATTTATATTTAATTTTGACATTTTTTACATATTTTCGAATTCTTCATACAAATTTGGATCGAAATTTTTCTAAGTGTTTTCGCGTGGTAACTTTTTCAAAATTTTTTCTTTCTTAATCGTAGTGTCCGTTATTTAGAGCACGCCAAAATTGTTTTCAGCGCGCTGCGACTTAAACTTTTCGAGATATAAATTTTCAAAAGTACATTTCATAGTGATATTTCGGTTTTTCAGCCCTACTGAAAATTTTTGTTTGACAACCCTGTGTGCTTTCTTCATAGATATTGTGCGCCTAGCCGAGACCTATCCGCGGACACCTCTATTGCACCGCTAACATCAAAGGAAAGCAAAAAATTCGCAAAACATACGTTTTTGTTATACCGAACCGAGGTATAAAGGCTGGTGGCGTTTTTCATAGAAAGTATACATTTTCAATACTGAAAGCTGAAATATTAGCACTTTTTGCGCTTCTATAAAATTTTATTTGCCGGTTTCTATTTATTTACGTTGAAAGAAGCGATTAAAAGCATATATTTATATTTAATTTTGACATTTTTTACATATTTTCGAATTCTTCATACAAATTTGGATCGAAATTTTTCTAAGTGTTTTCGCGTGGTAACTTTTTCAAAATTTTTTCTTTCTTAATCGTAGTGTCCGTTATTTAGAGCACGCCAAAATTGTTTTCAGCGCGCTGCGACTTAAACTTTTCGAGATATAAATTTTCAAAAGTACATTTCATAGTGATATTTCGGTTTTTCAGCCCTACTGAAAATTTTTGTTTGACAACCCTGTGTGCTTTCTTCATAGATATTGTGCGCCTAGCCGAGACCTATCCGCGGACACCTCTATTGCACCGCTAACATCAAAGGAAAGCAAAAAATTCGCAAAACATACGTTTTTGTTATACCGAACCGAGGTATAAAGGCTGGTGGCGTTTTTCATAGAAAGTATACATTTTCAATACTGAAAGCTGAAATATTAGCACTTTTTGCGCTTCTATAAAATTTTATTTGCCGGTTTCTATTTATTTACGTTGAAAGAAGCGATTAAAAGCATATATTTATATTTAATTTTGACATTTTTTACATATTTTCGAATTCTTCATACAAATTTGGATCGAAATTTTTCTAAGTGTTTTCGCGTGGTAACTTTTTCAAAATTTTTTCTTTCTTAATCGTAGTGTCCGTTATTTAGAGCACGCCAAAATTGTTTTCAGCGCGCTGCGACTTAAACTTTTCGAGATATAAATTTTCAAAAGTACATTTCATAGTGATATTTCGGTTTTTCAGCCCTACTGAAAATTTTTGTTTGACAACCCTGTGTGCTTTCTTCATAGATATTGTGCGCCTAGCCGAGACCTATCCGCGGACACCTCTATTGCACCGCTAACATCAAAGGAAAGCAAAAAATTCGCAAAACATACGTTTTTGTTATACCGAACCGAGGTATAAAGGCTGGTGGCGTTTTTCATAGAAAGTATACATTTTCAATACTGAAAGCTGAAATATTAGCACTTTTTGCGCTTCTATAAAATTTTATTTGCCGGTTTCTATTTATTTACGTTGAAAGAAGCGATTAAAAGCATATATTTATATTTAATTTTGACATTTTTTACATATTTTCGAATTCTTCATACAAATTTGGATCGAAATTTTTCTAAGTGTTTTCGCGTGGTAACTTTTTCAAAATTTTTTCTTTCTTAATCGTAGTGTCCGTTATTTAGAGCACGCCAAAATTGTTTTCAGCGCGCTGCGACTTAAACTTTTCGAGATATAAATTTTCAAAAGTACATTTCATAGTGATATTTCGGTTTTTCAGCCCTACTGAAAATTTTTGTTTGACAACCCTGTGTGCTTTCTTCATAGATATTGTGCGCCTAGCCGAGACCTATCCGCGGACACCTCTATTGCACCGCTAACATCAAAGGAAAGCAAAAAATTCGCAAAACATACGTTTTTGTTATACCGAACCGAGGTGTAAAGGCTGGTGGCGTTTTTCATAGAAAGTATACATTTTCAATACTGAAAGCTGAAATATTAGCACTTTTTGCGCTTCTATAAAATTTTATTTGCCGGTTTCTATTTATTTACGTTGAAAGAAGCGATTAAAAGCATATATTTATATTTAATTTTGACATTTTTTACATATTTTCGAATTCTTCATACAAATTTGGATCGAAATTTTTCTAAGTGTTTTCGCGTGGTAACTTTTTCAAAATTTTTTCTTTCTTAATCGTAGTGTCCGTTATTTAGAGCACGCCAAAATTGTTTTCAGCGCGCTGCGACTTAAACTTTTCGAGATATAAATTTTCAAAAGTACATTTCATAGTGATATTTCGGTTTTTCAGCCCTACTGAAAATTTTTGTTTGACAACCCTGTGTGCTTTCTTCATAGATATTGTGCGCCTAGCCGAGACCTATCCGCGGACACCTCTATTGCACCGCTAACATCAAAGGAAAGCAAAAAATTCGCAAAACATACGTTTTTGTTATACCGAACCGAGGTATAAAGGCTGGTGGCGTTTTTCATAGAAAGTATACATTTTCAATACTGAAAGCTGAAATATTAGCACTTTTTGCGCTTCTATAAAATTTTATTTGCCGGTTTCTATTTATTTACGTTGAAAGAAGCGATTAAAAGCATATATTTATATTTAATTTTGACATTTTTTACATATTTTCGAATTCTTCATACAAATTTGGATCGAAATTTTTCTAAGTGTTTTCGCGTGGTAACTTTTTCAAAATTTTTTCTTTCTTAATCGTAGTGTCCGTTATTTAGAGCACGCCAAAATTGTTTTCAGCGCGCTGCGACTTAAACTTTTCGAGATATAAATTTTCAAAAGTACATTTCATAGTGATATTTCGGTTTTTCAGCCCTACTGAAAATTTTTGTTTGACAACCCTGTGTGCTTTCTTCATAGATATTGTGCGCCTAGCCGAGACCTATCCGCGGACACCTCTATTGCACCGCTAACATCAAAGGAAAGCAAAAAATTCGCAAAACATACGTTTTTGTTATACCGAACCGAGGTATAAAGGCTGGTGGCGTTTTTCATAGAAAGTATACATTTTCAATACTGAAAGCTGAAATATTAGCACTTTTTGCGCTTCTATAAAATTTTATTTGCCGGTTTCTATTTATTTACGTTGAAAGAAGCGATTAAAAGCATATATTTATATTTAATTTTGACATTTTTTACATATTTTCGAATTCTTCATACAAATTTGGATCGAAATTTTTCTAAGTGTTTTCGCGTGGTAACTTTTTCAAAATTTTTTCTTTCTTAATCGTAGTGTCCGTTATTTAGAGCACGCCAAAATTGTTTTCAGCGCGCTGCGACTTAAACTTTTCGAGATATAAATTTTCAAAAGTACATTTCATAGTGATATTTCGGTTTTTCAGCCCTACTGAAAATTTTTGTTTGACAACCCTGTGTGCTTTCTTCATAGATATTGTGCGCCTAGCCGAGACCTATCCGCGGACACCTCTATTGCACCGCTAACATCAAAGGAAAGCAAAAAATTCGCAAAACATACGTTTTTGTTATACCGAACCGAGGTATAAAGGCTGGTGGCGTTTTTCATAGAAAGTATACATTTTCAATACTGAAAGCTGAAATATTAGCACTTTTTGCGCTTCTATAAAATTTTATTTGCCGGTTTCTATTTATTTACGTTGAAAGAAGCGATTAAAAGCATATATTTATATTTAATTTTGACATTTTTTACATATTTTCGAATTCTTCATACAAATTTGGATCGAAATTTTTCTAAGTGTTTTCGCGTGGTAACTTTTTCAAAATTTTTTCTTTCTTAATCGTAGTGTCCGTTATTTAGAGCACGCCAAAATTGTTTTCAGCGCGCTGCGACTTAAACTTTTCGAGATATAAATTTTCAAAAGTACATTTCATAGTGATATTTCGGTTTTTCAGCCCTACTGAAAATTTTTGTTTGACAACCCTGTGTGCTTTCTTCATAGATATTGTGCGCCTAGCCGAGACCTATCCGCGGACACCTCTATTGCACCGCTAACATCAAAGGAAAGCAAAAAATTCGCAAAACATACGTTTTTGTTATACCGAACCGAGGTATAAAGGCTGGTGGCGTTTTTCATAGAAAGTATACATTTTCAATACTGAAAGCTGAAATATTAGCACTTTTTGCGCTTCTATAAAATTTTATTTGCCGGTTTCTATTTATTTACGTTGAAAGAAGCGATTAAAAGCATATATTTATATTTAATTTTGACATTTTTTACATATTTTCGAATTCTTCATACAAATTTGGATCGAAATTTTTCTAAGTGTTTTCGCGTGGTAACTTTTTCAAAATTTTTTCTTTCTTAATCGTAGTGTCCGTTATTTAGAGCACGCCAAAATTGTTTTCAGCGCGCTGCGACTTAAACTTTTCGAGATATAAATTTTCAAAAGTACATTTCATAGTGATATTTCGGTTTTTCAGCCCTACTGAAAATTTTTGTTTGACAACCCTGTGTGCTTTCTTCATAGATATTGTGCGCCTAGCCGAGACCTATCCGCGGACACCTCTATTGCACCGCTAACATCAAAGGAAAGCAAAAAATTCGCAAAACATACGTTTTTGTTATACCGAACCGAGGTATAAAGGCTGGTGGCGTTTTTCATAGAAAGTATACATTTTCAATACTGAAAGCTGAAATATTAGCACTTTTTGCGCTTCTATAAAATTTTATTTGCCGGTTTCTATTTATTTACGTTGAAAGAAGCGATTAAAAGCATATATTTATATTTAATTTTGACATTTTTTACATATTTTCGAATTCTTCATACAAATTTGGATCGAAATTTTTCTAAGTGTTTTCGCGTGGTAACTTTTTCAAAATTTTTTCTTTCTTAATCGTAGTGTCCGTTATTTAGAGCACGCCAAAATTGTTTTCAGCGCGCTGCGACTTAAACTTTTCGAGATATAAATTTTCAAAAGTACATTTCATAGTGATATTTCGGTTTTTCAGCCCTACTGAAAATTTTTGTTTGACAACCCTGTGTGCTTTCTTCATAGATATTGTGCGCCTAGCCGAGACCTATCCGCGGACACCTCTATTGCACCGCTAACATCAAAGGAAAGCAAAAAATTCGCAAAACATACGTTTTTGTTATACCGAACCGAGGTATAAAGGCTGGTGGCGTTTTTCATAGAAAGTATACATTTTCAATACTGAAAGCTGAAATATTAGCACTTTTTGCGCTTCTATAAAATTTTATTTGCCGGTTTCTATTTATTTACGTTGAAAGAAGCGATTAAAAGCATATATTTATATTTAATTTTGACATTTTTTACATATTTTCGAATTCTTCATACAAATTTGGATCGAAATTTTTCTAAGTGTTTTCGCGTGGTAACTTTTTCAAAATTTTTTCTTTCTTAATCGTAGTGTCCGTTATTTAGAGCACGCCAAAATTGTTTTCAGCGCGCTGCGACTTAAACTTTTCGAGATATAAATTTTCAAAAGTACATTTCATAGTGATATTTCGGTTTTTCAGCCCTACTGAAAATTTTTGTTTGACAACCCTGTGTGCTTTCTTCATAGATATTGTGCGCCTAGCCGAGACCTATCCGCGGACACCTCTATTGCACCGCTAACATCAAAGGAAAGCAAAAAATTCGCAAAACATACGTTTTTGTTATACCGAACCGAGGTATAAAGGCTGGTGGCGTTTTTCATAGAAAGTATACATTTTCAATACTGAAAGCTGAAATATTAGCACTTTTTGCGCTTCTATAAAATTTTATTTGCCGGTTTCTATTTATTTACGTTGAAAGAAGCGATTAAAAGCATATATTTATATTTAATTTTGACATTTTTTACATATTTTCGAATTCTTCATACAAATTTGGATCGAAATTTTTCTAAGTGTTTTCGCGTGGTAACTTTTTCAAAATTTTTTCTTTCTTAATCGTAGTGTCCGTTATTTAGAGCACGCCAAAATTGTTTTCAGCGCGCTGCGACTTAAACTTTTCGAGATATAAATTTTCAAAAGTACATTTCATAGTGATATTTCGGTTTTTCAGCCCTACTGAAAATTTTTGTTTGACAACCCTGTGTGCTTTCTTCATAGATATTGTGCGCCTAGCCGAGACCTATCCGCGGACACCTCTATTGCACCGCTAACATCAAAGGAAAGCAAAAAATTCGCAAAACATACGTTTTTGTTATACCGAACCGAGGTATAAAGGCTGGTGGCGTTTTTCATAGAAAGTATACATTTTCAATACTGAAAGCTGAAATATTAGCACTTTTTGCGCTTCTATAAAATTTTATTTGCCGGTTTCTATTTATTTACGTTGAAAGAAGCGATTAAAAGCATATATTTATATTTAATTTTGACATTTTTTACATATTTTCGAATTCTTCATACAAATTTGGATCGAAATTTTTCTAAGTGTTTTCGCGTGGTAACTTTTTCAAAATTTTTTCTTTCTTAATCGTAGTGTCCGTTATTTAGAGCACGCCAAAATTGTTTTCAGCGCGCTGCGACTTAAACTTTTCGAGATATAAATTTTCAAAAGTACATTTCATAGTGATATTTCGGTTTTTCAGCCCTACTGAAAATTTTTGTTTGACAACCCTGTGTGCTTTCTTCATAGATATTGTGCGCCTAGCCGAGACCTATCCGCGGACACCTCTATTGCACCGCTAACATCAAAGGAAAGCAAAAAATTCGCAAAACATACGTTTTTGTTATACCGAACCGAGGTATAAAGGCTGGTGGCGTTTTTCATAGAAAGTATACATTTTCAATACTGAAAGCTGAAATATTAGCACTTTTTGCGCTTCTATAAAATTTTATTTGCCGGTTTCTATTTATTTACGTTGAAAGAAGCGATTAAAAGCATATATTTATATTTAATTTTGACATTTTTTACATATTTTCGAATTCTTCATACAAATTTGGATCGAAATTTTTCTAAGTGTTTTCGCGTGGTAACTTTTTCAAAATTTTTTCTTTCTTAATCGTAGTGTCCGTTATTTAGAGCACGCCAAAATTGTTTTCAGCGCGCTGCGACTTAAACTTTTCGAGATATAAATTTTCAAAAGTACATTTCATAGTGATATTTCGGTTTTTCAGCCCTACTGAAAATTTTTGTTTGACAACCCTGTGTGCTTTCTTCATAGATATTGTGCGCCTAGCCGAGACCTATCCGCGGACACCTCTATTGCACCGCTAACATCAAAGGAAAGCAAAAAATTCGCAAAACATACGTTTTTGTTATACCGAACCGAGGTATAAAGGCTGGTGGCGTTTTTCATAGAAAGTATACATTTTCAATACTGAAAGCTGAAATATTAGCACTTTTTGCGCTTCTATAAATTTTATTTGCCGGTTTCTATTTATTTACGTTGAAAGAAGCGATTAAAAGCATATATTTATATTTAATTTTGACATTTTTTACATATTTTCGAATTCTTCATACAAATTTGGATCGAAATTTTTCTAAGTGTTTTCGCGTGGTAACTTTTTCAAAATTTTTTCTTTCTTAATCGTAGTGTCCGTTATTTAGAGCACGCCAAAATTGTTTTCAGCGCGCTGCGACTTAAACTTTTCGAGATATAAATTTTCAAAAGTACATTTCATAGTGATATTTCGGTTTTTCAGCCCTACTGAAAATTTTTGTTTGACAACCCTGTGTGCTTTCTTCATAGATATTGTGCGCCTAGCCGAGACCTATCCGCGGACACCTCTATTGCACCGCTAACATCAAAGGAAAGCAAAAAATTCGCAAAACATACGTTTTTGTTATACCGAACCGAGGTATAAAGGCTGGTGGCGTTTTTCATAGAAAGTATACATTTTCAATACTGAAAGCTGAAATATTAGCACTTTTTGCGCTTCTATAAAATTTTATTTGCCGGTTTCTATTTATTTACGTTGAAAGAAGCGATTAAAAGCATATATTTATATTTAATTTTGACATTTTTTACATATTTTCGAATTCTTCATACAAATTTGGATCGAAATTTTTCTAAGTGGTGGGGG
>CAWUPE010000504.1:0-31432 GCA_963924145.1 Pyrausta purpuralis
TTTGGTTTTGTAAAAACGGTCACCCATCCATTTACAACCATAGCGAAGGGTGCTTGATAATCGCGAGTGATTTCGTAGCTCCCGCCACTACGCCACGCGCGCTCTGCTCAAGGTGACGAAAGTATCAAACACTATCTACGGGGTACAACCAAGCATTTACCTACGAGGATACACCAGCCCCACTTGCCGTCTGGCGGGACCATCTCCCAGTCTCTTTCGGGCGCCGGGGCCGATGGTGAACCTGCCTGCTGCTGGGCCCCTCATCTTCTGGGAGTTTTACTGGAATTAAAAAAGAAAAAAAAGGTTAGTGGAAGGTTAAAAATTAATCAGGTGACCTGCAAGAGGTGGATAATTAACAGTTAATGGTAGAATTATAATTCAAAGTATTTTTAATGACTAATCAAACAAACAAAACAAAAAAAGCTGGAATATATATTGGACACCACTCACATACATTGCTCTGATCCCAAAGTAAGTAGCCAATGCACTTGTGTTATGGAAATCAGAAACAACGGTGGTGCCACAACACCCAGACCCGAGACAATATAGAAAATTATGATTTCCACATTGACCCAACCAGGAATCGAACCCGGGACCACGGAGCGGCAACGCCTTAAAATCACTACAGCACAGAGGTCGTCAAAGCTGAAGTAAGTTTGTTCGTTTTTTTGAACGCGCTAATCTCAGAAACTACAGGACCGATTTAAAAATATTAATCGAGGAAGGCTTTATAAACTCTGATTTTTAATTAGATAGACCAAAATGACATTTGGTGGGATGCCACTTTTTCGTAATACAAAAATAGTGATGTGCCTAAATATTCGACAAATTCAATTATGATTCAATTGTTGCTTTTAAATGATTATAGAATAATTAATTGGATATAGTTTGAATTTGTGTTGTGCAGAACATAATTTGCATAAAATAAAATAGTTATGTATTACAAAAAAATACTAAACAAGTTTTGTTTTAAGATCATGTTACCTGCAAAATTATATCATAATTTCTGATAGTGTATTTATAGAAAGTAGTAAATAGTCAAAATAGGCTGAAGTTATACGAAATATTGGTATTGCATCTGAAGGTACTTAATGTTATACTTCGTATCGTATCGTATCGTATCGTACCTATTAGAAAATTTTATTTTATGTATTACGTTTCTTTGTAATTGTGTTCAACGTTTTACATGTATTATTTAACAAAATAACTAGAATCACGAAATTGAAAATCGTCTCACAAATTCAATTAATCGTTCACAATTGCATTGTTACAACACTATTGCACTACGATTGCAACATTAAAAAAAAAGTGCGATTGAAGCTGTCCTTTTGATCTATCTAATTAAAAATCAGAGTATAGAGTATAAAACCTTCGCTCATCCCATAATCTCACTCTTTACACACCTCTTTTCAAGACCGGCTTTATGTCGGACTCTTTCACCATCTCTGCGATTCGACTTTGGAATTCTCTCCCCCAATGAAATCAGAATGTCCCCCAACAAATTCACTTTTAAAAAGTCTCTCCGCAACCACTATCGTAACCTTGGCTCTCTTCAGAATTAAAAACCATTTTCTTTTATTTGTGTTTTTTTGGATGTCATCAATATCATCACTTTTATCATTCATATTTTTGTATTTATTAAGTATATGTATTTTATGTATGTTTATTAGTCTTTTGCTTATGTATCCTATTATATATTCATGTAATATTAGTATGTATGTTTATGTTAGTGCATTTTACTTCCTTTTTCGTACCACTCCTCTCACTTATTATTAATATGCTAATTAAACTCTCTGCATTACCAGGTGGTTGACTGGTAGAGAATGCCATAAGGCATTAAAGTCCGCCAATTGTACATTTTACAGTGCAATAAAGTTTAAATAAATAAAAATAAACAAATAAAAACATCACGCTGCGACGGGAGGGGAGGGAGCAAACTCAAAACGAGCAGACGAATTCGCGGGGAATCGCTATTATTAGTATATTCACAATGCCAACGACCCATAGGCCTTCGCTCTCAATATTTACAAACTCATTTACATCAACGTCATATCACTAACAGACACCAACAAGTGTGGACAATGATAAAAGATCATTGGATCATTGAAAAAAACATGTCATCTTTACGCAAATGTTTATTTTTGGGCGCCCGGTTTAGGCAAGTTTTGAATATGATTATTTTACCCGACTGCGAGGAAGAAAATTAGGGTTAAAATAAGGGTTACAGACAAAGGGGTTATTCTGTGCATCATTAAAAAGGGTATTTTGGACGTCTTCTAATTAGGTTTGACTAAACTGCCTTGCTTAAGCTTAGAATAAATAAATATTGGACACCAAAACACATTGATCTAATCTATACTAATATTATAAAGCTGAAGAGTTTGTTTGTTTGTTTTGAACGCGCTAATCTCAAAAACTACTGGCCCGATTTGAAAAATTTTTTTTTACGTTGGATAGTCCATTTATTGAGGAAGGCTTTAGGCTATATAACATAAAGATACGACTCATAAGACCACAGCAGAAATGAAAAATGTTGCGAAAACGGGAGAAAAAAATTCCTTTTGAGAGCTTCCGCTGCATACGCTGCGGAAACCGCTTAAGTTACACAAAAATCATGTATGACAGGATTGTTCAGCATTAAGAGTTCTATAATAAAGTCCGCGACAGCATATGTCTATCTTTTATGGTTGACTTACTACAACCCTTTTTTATGTTCATAAATTTGTAAAAAAATAATGCATTATTTTAAGAGGTGTATTATACACACAGGTATTTATTCTTATCAAAATAAATCACGAGCATTTCATTTAGAACCAAGTTGCCCTTTATATCATTTGATTTCAATAAATATCTTAGGAGCTATCACAGTTTTAACATAACTCCGCACCAAAATAATGTTCGCAGCTTAAGTACAACGTGCGCTTGCGCTAATATATTATAAAGCTGAAGAGTTTGTTTGTTTGAATGCGCTTATCTCAGGAACTGCTGGACCTATTTGAAAAATATTTTCTGTGTTGGATAGCTTATTTATCGAGAAAGGCTTTAGGATATAAAACATGACGCTGCGACGGGAGGGGAGGGAGCAAATTCAAAACGCGCGGACGAAGTCGCGGGGGACCGCTAGTTCCAAAGTAAGTAGCTAATGCTCTTGTGATACGGAAACCAGACATAACGGTGGTACCACACCTAGACCCGAGACAATATAGAAAATTTTAATTTTTGTATTGACCCGACCGGGAATCGAACCCGGGACCTCTGAGCGGCGACGCCTTGAAACCAGCGTGCTTAGCCACTACACAACGGAGGTCGTCAAAGTATGACACACAACACACATACATTGCTCTGATTCCAAAGTAAGTAGCCAATGCTCTTGTGTTACGGAAACCAGACATAACGGTGATACCACCACACCCAGACCCGAGACAATATAGAAAATTTTGATTCCTATATTGACCCGACCGTGGAATCAAACCCGGGACCTATAAGGCGACGCCTTGAACACGGTTTCGTAGCCACAAAACCGCGGAGGTCGTCGGAGTATAAAGTGACTTTTATTAGATTGTCAACACAACACCTATCAGTAATCTGATAGGTAATGTGATCCGTACATTAACCTGGGCGTTCACTTATCCGAGTAGAGCCGACTGATACCAACCCGTGTTTCTTTTCGCAGGTTTCAATAATTCTCGATCATTCGTTAAAAGTTGCTCTGATACATCAATTATACACAGATATTAATTTCGCTAGCTTTGCAATAAGTCCTGGTTCGCAACACCTGCTGACAAGAGACAGAGAAGACATCAAAGCGACGTGCCTCCATCGGTCGCAAAATTCTCTTGTCAAGCTTGTGGCAGACTCTGCCGCTCCCGCATCGGTTTATTTAGCCATGAAAAGGTTTGTACTCCAAACGTTACACCATAAATCGTCTGCATATTCGAAGAGGCCATTAAGACACAGATATTTGAAAAAAAAACTGACGACCTCCGTTGTGTCCTGCTAAGAACGCTGAGTTTCAAGGCGTCTCGCCACTCCGTGGGTCCCGAGTTCGATTCCGGTCGGGTCAATGTAGAAATCATAATCAACTATATTGTCCCGGGTCTGCGTGTTGTGGCACCACCGTTGTGTCTGATTTCCATAACACAAGTGCATCATCTACTTAGTTTGGGATCAGAGCAATGTATGTGATTGGTGTCCAATATTAATTAATAATAATAATCATAGTCGAGTAAGTAGCGGCCGGTTTAGTTTGGATATGTGCGTGGTCACTCTTAAAGCAATCAAGCTGTTAGTTCGAGCCAAGACGCTTAACTTAAGGCTCATAAACACTGACTCTGGCCGTAAAGCCAACGCGATACGAACAGTAAAAAGTTATATTTACCAGAAGACATGCCATCAACAATAGTCATCTATGCTGAAGAAACAATTAACTAGTACCTAATTATCAATTAGTAGTTGACGACCTCCTTGGTGAAGTGGCTAAAAACGCTGGTTTCAAGGCGTTTCGCTACTCCGAGGTCCCGGGTTCGATTCCTGGTCGGGCCAATGTAGAAATCATAATTTTAGTGTACCACCGTTGTGTCTGATTTCTATAACACAAGTGGATGGGCAATGTATATGATAGGTGTCCAATGTTTACATAATTAATGTCATTAATATATTATTACTAGCGGTCCCCCGCGACTTCGTCCGCGCGTTTTGAGTTTGCCCCCTCCCCTCCAGTCGCAGCGTGATGTTTTATACCCTTAAGCCTTTCTCGATAAATAAGCTATCCAAAACAGAAATATTTTTTAATCGGTCCAGCGGTTCCTGAGAGAAGCGCGTTCAAAAAAACAAACTCTTCAGCTTTTAAATATTATTAGCGCACGCGCACGTCGTACTTTAGCTGCGAACATTATTTTGGTGCGGAGTTATGTTAAAACTGTCATAGCTCCTAAGATATTTATTGAATTTAAATGATATAAGGGCAACTTTGTTCTTAATGAAATGCTCGTGATGATGAATGTATTTATTTTGATAAGAATAAATACCTGTGTGTATAATACACCTCTAAAAAGAATGCATTATTTTTTTACAAATTTATTAACATAAAATAGGTTGTAGTAAGTCAACCATAAAAGATAGACATATGCTGGTTGCGGACTTTATTATAGAACTCTTAATGCTGAACAATCCTGTCAAACATGATTTTTGTGTAACTTAAGCGGTTTTCGCAGCGTACGCAGCGGAAGCTCTCAAAAGGAATATCTTTCTCCCGTTTTCGCAACATTTTTCAATGCTGCAGTGGTTTTATGAGTCGTATCTTTATGTTATATAGTCTAAAGCCTTCCTCGATAAATGGACTATCCAACGTAAAAATATTTTTTCAAATCGGGCCAGTAGTTTCTGAGATAAGCGCGTTCAAACAAACAAACTAACAAACAAACAATCAAACTCTTCAGCTTTATAATATTAGTATAGTATTATTAGCGCAAGCGCTCGTCGTACTTAAGCTGCAAACATTATTTTGGTGCGGAGTTATGTTAAAACTGTGATAGCTCCTAAGATATTTATTGAAATCAAATGATATACAGGGCAACTTGGTTTCTAAATGAAATGCTCGTGATGATGAATATATTATTTTGATAAGAATTAATACCTGTGTGTATAATACACCTCTAAAAATAATGCATTATTTTTTTTACAAATTTATTAACATAAAAAAGTTGTAGTAAGTCAACCATAAAAGATAGACATATGCTGTCGCGGACTTTATTATAGAACTCTTAATGCTGAACAATCCTGTCATACATGATTTTTGTGTAACTTAAGCGGTTTCCGCAGCGTATGCAGCGGAAGCTCTCAAAAGGAATTTTTTTCTCCCGTTTTCGCAACATTTTTCATTTCTGCTGTGGTCTTATGAGTCGTATCTTTATGTTATATAGCCTAAATCCTTCCTCGATAAATGGACTATCCAACGTAAAAATAATTTTTCAAATCGGGCCAGTAGTTTTTGAGATTAGCGCGTTCAAACAAACAAACAAACAAACAAACAAACAAACAAACAAACTCTTCAGCTTTATAATATTAGTATAGATTCATATCATTCAAGTGATTCTTGTATGAAAGTACACATAATAGGCAATGATTGCTAATTTTTATTCATTTTCATTTCATGAAATGATTCATTGTTTTTGTATGAAATCACATGTTAAATTCCATTGCTAATGTTTTTTTCGCAGTGTCAATTGCGATGCGAGTACGCGACTAATGAATTTCATATGAATTTCACTGTAAGCAATAATGCTACATATTTTCGTACTGACTCGCTACAAAATTATTACAAGATGATCTCAACTTTATGCTAAATAGATTGAGTTCACATTATCTTAATCGCTGGGCGTGGTAAGTCATATACAACAACTGTATAGAGCATAATCCTTTTATCTGACGTTGGTAGAATCAGGCCTTGCTCATATACAGGGTGTTGTTTTGGTCAGCGACCAGCGACTCAGGGGTGGTAGTACAAACGATCTTGATGCCAAAAATTTATAAAAATTATATAAGTATTTTTTTAATGAAAAAAAAAAGTCAATTTATTATTACGGACTAGCGAGCGAGTCACAACTACTAACACCAGGTCGCCTCTACGTAGCTTACTAGCTATGGCGTAGTATTTCGTAGGCACACGCGACTACGCGTGAGGGTTTGAGTTTCCCCATCCGTTTTGATTTTTTAGAATATTGTGAAGTGGCTTTCCTGTATAAAATTTGCATATATTTTAGTTTTTTTTTTTAGAATAGGTAAACCAAACAAAATCCCTTATAATTTTGAACGTTGTATAATTTTGTAAGAACCGAGAACAAATTTCAAATGTTTGGCCGGGACAAGGGTGAATATGAAGACCTTGGAAGGCATAGGATAGTTTTTGCTACCGAAATCAGCCTATAACAAAGTAAATATGCAACACTTGCACGAACGAAGTCGCGTGTAATCGCTAGTCACTTATAATTACCACTTGCAGAATGCCAAGGAGCAGTTACGCATAGCAACAATTTATTTAATTGATTCATGGACCAAGGAAAAGTACCGACGACAGCACGTCAAGGTAAACACTGCGGTCTCTTATTCAGTTGTAATAAAGGCTGGTTTGCAACACAAGTGGGTAACCTGATGTGCTGGCCACTGTACCGTACCGTTACCATGAGTTTACGACAGTTTTAATCGCTAGCGACGACGTAAAAAGTCTATGGAAAATTGCACAGCGCCTCTAGCGGCCACTGACAAAACTAAAATTCATTGTGAGAGCAATCTCGCAACATTGATGACGTCACGCAGCCTACACGGTAAAAACAGATTTCTTTATATAAGAAACACCAATTTCTCAAAATATTTATTTATTCTAAGAATATATTTATTAACGTCAATGAAATATTTTTGAAATAAAAGAACGGCTATCTTTGTCTAAGGAAATTATTTTTTTAATTTCGTTCTAACTTTGAGAGAAAATTTTAATAACAAGATTTTATCATTTCTTATCAATTAAATGACTTTATTTAAATAGAAATAATGTTATTTTCTTACATCAAGTATAAATTATATCAGGTCAATTGCGAATTACTTAAATATAGATTTTTAACTAAGCAAGACATTCTTTTCTTGTATTAATAAGTAATTTATCAATGTGAAGAACAAAATGTGTTAATTTAAAAAAAACAATATGCTCATTTTTAACTAAATTTTTGCATCGGATCTATAATAAAATATCTACGGCTAAGTAAGAAAATTCTTAATCCAAAATATTCATTATCTTGATCCAAAATATTAATATTCTTCATTGGAAAGGTTCAATTTATTTCAAGCGATATATATTTTTTTCTTTTCAAGAAACGATTTGTTTAATTAAAAACGTAAGGAAGTAGTATGAAACAAGAGAAAATATTTTTTTTAAGATAACAAATCACATTCTTGTTTAAACACAATAAATTTTAAGGCGACAAAATATATTCTTTGATTAAGATTATTTTCTAAGTTCGAAAGTATTTTTAGTTAATAATTTAATTTCATTGTTCGGTTCGGTCAGTGGGTCGCTTCGGTTGTTCTGTTCAGTTATTTTGCCTAATTATTATAAAATAAAAAGTTTGCTTGCGGTGTGCGTGTGTGGAGTCCACTCTGTGGACCTCCGAAAACAACCGAAGTGGATTCTTTACACGATTTATTAGAATCATGGAAAGTACCAGTTTACATTATTACAAACTTTGTAGGTAAGTCTTATTTCATTAATTTGTTGTTGTACTTGTCCTAAGATGACCCTCTGACCCAATATTCTATTAGAAAGACTTGATCAAACAAGATCCCCAGAGTTTACGACCGATATTTTACTTGTTTTGCAGAAAGTGGCATAACCATAGAGCATTTACCAAAATTAACACAGGAGGACCTTAAGGAATTGTGTCCTCACTTGACCACACGAATACTATTAAATGAAAAAATACAGGAACTTACAATTGCCTGTGTATGTATTTTTGGGTGATTTTTTATATAAACCAGAACCTATTTATTACATTTTATCTTATGATCTGTAATATATAGATATATTATAATTTCTTCACAGGCACAGACGGAACCCAACAGTTCTGTACCTAGTATAAGCGAGTCAAATAATACTGGAATTTAAGTCATAGTCGTAGGGCATTCCGCTCTCAATCCATGTGACGCCTGAGAAACCGGCAATAACACAAGTTTGCTATTACCATTGGATAATTTTCATTTTTTTTTTAATAAAACAAATTGATATTTAAAGACTGATTATGTATGTGTAGAGTTGCTGCAATGCAATTTTTTATAATTTTATCAGACTTTTAACACTGATTATGTGTAAGACTTGTTGCTATGCAAATGTTTATATAAAACGAGATATAAATTAATACAAAATCGTGTAAAAATCCCAATATTGTTAAATAATTATGTACTTATGTAGGGTTTTTGTTTATTTTACATAATAAATTTGAATTCTATATGCGGTCTCCTTAATTTTAAAGTCATTTTGTATTAATCAAGAGGAAACACAGCACATGTTATTAATAAGTAGTGTCTTCTGACGATTTATATTGCCACGGAGAGAAGAAAAGGGAAGCAAAGCAACTTTTTTTAGAACGAAAATTTTATGTGCATACCATTTTGAACGAAATTATTTTTATATTTGTTCTTAATTTTTTAACTTAATGGTATGTAGTTCAAATTCGTTTTGAAAAATACGCTTGCTTCTCCGTTCTTCTCTTGCGTGGCAATAATTTCAATTTAAATCCGTACTCTGGGTTTAAACAAAATGGCTTCAATCAAAATTACCCCATATCTTGATGCAACACAATATATTCTTTCATTAAGAAAGAAACTTCATTACTAAAGTTATTAAATGCTTTGATTCAATAATTATAACAATCATAATAATAAATAAAAAATCAATATAAGGCCACATTACTCTCAATTCAACACCTTATATTATTAATATCGAAAAAATATTATTCTTAAACTAATAAATTAAATTATCAATTTCTCTTGACGCAACACAATATATTTTTTCATTAAGAATATAAACTTATTATCTTAAGTACAAAGTTCTTTACTAAAGATATTAAATGTTTTGTTTCAACAAACATTAATCTTAATTTAAGAAATTAGAATATCAATTATTTCCATTTTATATTCTCCAGCCAACCAAACATTTTGTTGAATCAAGTTATAATAATTCATATTTTGAGTAAGTCTAATCTACAATTGATAAGGAAGAGTTTTCAAATAAAAAAATAAATTTGCTTGTCTGGAGAAGCAGGGTGGTGTCTTAAATGAAGCACTACGTCATAGTGTTTCGTTTAAGACAGAATAGATTAATTTGATTCAAGAAATATTTCTTGAATCAAAATTTGCTTATCTCATAACAAATAATGATATTTAAGAAAAATAATTACTATAACGAAGAGATTATTCTCTTACGTCTATAGGGAGAGAATGGTTTTCTTAGAGTTAATAAATCTGCTTTAACGTAAAGCAATTTGTCTTATTGTAAGAAATCTGTTTTTACCGTGTACGCGTTAAAGAAAGCGCTTGCAAAATTCAACAGGCTGCCAATGTGACGTTGGCCGAGTGGTATAGACATACGCCCGGATTGCGTAAGACACGGGGTTCGATTCCTCGTCTATCACACAGCTAAAGTTGCTTTTTACAAGTGAAATTTTCAATTTATATTATTAAGTTTGTATAGTAACAAAACACTATAAAAAAAATTAAAATATATATATATATAAAATTTTCCATACAAAAAGTTACATCATCGCTAGCGAGTAAACTCATGGTAACGGTACCGGCCATTTTCTTTGTATAACAAATGGTTAATTTTTGTGACACGAGAACAACAGGAAAATATTGTGTTTATATTTATAACAGTTTGTTACTTTTTCGTAGCGATACTGAATAATTGAATTTCATTCAATAACTATACAATGTGTTCATTTTACACTTGATCAAACCTTTAGGGTGTCCTCTAATGATGGTTTTGAACAACTTTTGCTATGGGACCAACTTCGAAATCGAGAAAAAAAAATCAGCTGTTCCATACAAAAACTTATTTCATTTCGGAGAAAATGTATGGAACAGCTGTTTGTTTTTTTCTCGATTTCGAAGTTGGTCCTATAGCAAAATTTGTTCAAAACCATCATTAGAGCACTCCTTCAAAGTTTAATCAAATGTAAAATTAACACATTGTAGTTGATTTCGCCTAAAATCATCGCTGAGACGTTGTCATTTCGTCAATTTTATTGATGTATCCTAATAAAATTGAATCGATGTTTTTCGCAAAAAGTACTTAATCCATATCTTTCTATTTTTGTAATCAATCAATCAATCAAATCATTTATTGCATGTCACATTACATAAGATGGTATAAAAGTTTTAAAGTTTTAATTAATCCATACTAATATTATAAAGCTGAAGAGGTTTGTTTGAACGCGCTAATCTCAGGAATTACTGGGCTGATTTGAAAAAATACTTTTGTGTTGGATAGCTTATTAATTGAGGAAGCTTTAGGCTATAAAACATCACGCTGCGACGAGAGGGGCGGGAGCAAACTCAAAACAAGTCGCGGAGGACAGCTAGTGTTTTATATTTGGCGTTTATTTACATCCTTTTCCTGGCTCAGGACGTGATGAAACCATAACGAAACGTGTTCAAAATTGTCTATATTGTCTCGGGTCTGGGTGTTGTGGTACCGCCGTTGTGTCTGATTTACATAACACAAGTGCAATTAGCTACTTACTTTGGGATCAGAGCAATGTATGTGATTGGTGTCCAATATTTATATAGTATTTTTATCTAACTGACTGATTTTTCAGTCGAAAACATGTACACTAAAACAAGAACATCAAGCAAACATACATCAAAGAACTAGACGAATACGTGTTGTTTATTTACCGTCTAATATCCTCCTCCAAACCTCCAAAACAGAATTTAGGAAATGTGTTTTAAGCTTGTATTTAATGCTTTTAGTAGGGAGGTTATTTATAAGGCGCAGAACAATAAAACGATTTGTCTTCATACAATGTACTAGTGTCCCTAGCCGATTTCGACTACGGTGGCCAGTCACAAACGACTAACCGACTGCGCGGGACATATTATAGTGCACAGGTGCACTCTCTATTCCATTCACTCCCAAAGCCCGAAGGGACAGCAATCTGACACGACCGAGAGAGATCAGGCGCAGGACCAACGCCGCAACGTGCTTTCCGAGGCACGAGGGTGAAACACCGCCTACTTCCAAACTCCGGGCTACCCTAAGAATTTCCGAACAGGAAAATCCAGGTTTACATTTCCTCTGGCGCAGCCGTCGCTTTAATGTGAACACACATTTATCTGAGCCGAACGCGCCGAACGAATCGAAGTCAAGCAGGCCTCAAACACTTAGAGCTTGTCCAGAAAGGGACGAATTCGCCGCGATTCTCTCGCGCGTATTACGCGCGACCGTTGCGTCCACAAGGTGCGTACCAACGCGCGAGCATTTGGGGAGGAATTCAGTACGAAATATGGAGTTGAACGAAGCGGTCACGTTGTGGTTAGCTTACTGTCGCTGGAAGAGACAAAAACGGAGGGAAAATAGAATGTATTGAGTACATCCAATTCTTAATTATAGAATGACACATAGTATGTTTGAAACTTTGTATCCGAAATTATGACAACATGAAAAGAAATTTTTTAACTACTTTCGTATGTCCAAATCCCATATCGCCGGTCTTTTTTCTATTTCGTCTATAAACAATTCCGTGTCAAAATTTTGGCGTTCCATTTCCCGCGATACGTGCACTCGCTCTAGAGTTCGCGCGTTAACTGGACGCAGCAAGGCGTCCCTAGTATCTCGACTCGCGCGCAATACGCGCGAATCAAGCGCGAGTCGAGAGTCTGGCGTAGTGCACGCGATTTACGCGCGTATTTTGAATTCGCGCGATGCTTGTGGACGCGATGAATTGATGTCTAGTACCTCGACAACGCGCGTATGAATTCGCGCGATACGATTCGCAGCGAATTCGTTCTTTCTGGACAAGCTCTAAGGTGGGAGTGAGTAAAAATTGAATACCCGGCGAGTCGTCCGAGTCGACCGTATTAGCCGCGCCGAATCAAACGTCATCCGAATTCGTCTAGGATTTCTAGCGTTCTTCCAGATTCGGACGCTTCGACGCGGATAAGTGTGCGATGTTTCATTAAATTTGCTATGAAGAATTCTAAAATTTGTTTCGTTCGGCGCGTTTGGCTCGGGTAAATGTGCGTTCACCTTTGAAGTGCGAGTGTGTTAACGGTCTAATATTATACCTCCAAAAGAGAACTTAGGAAATGTGTTCTCAGCTCATATTTAATGTTTTTTACATGTCAAATTATTCCTTCAAATCCGTAGGCAGTTTATTTATGAGTCGCGGAACAATAAAAAGATTTGTCTTTATACTAAAAAGTGTTGGACACCAATCACATACATTGCCCTGATCCCAAAGTAAGTAGCTAATGCACTTGTGTTATAGAAATCAGACACAACGGTGGTACCACAACACCCAGACCCGAGACAATATAGAAAATTTTGATTTCTATATTGACCCGACCGGGAACCGAATCCGGGACCTCGGAGCGGCGACGCCTTGAAACCAGCGTGCTGAGCCACTACACCACGGTTGTAGGCAGTTTATTTATGTTTCGCGGAAAAATAAAAAGATTTGTCTTTATACAATAACAATAGAACAAAGAAGCCGTGATAGATAATATTGCAAGTACCTTCCCGATACACTTTGAATTTAGAGAGCGCGGTAAATTGTACCGACAACATCACGTCAAGGTAAACACTGCGGTGTCTTATGCCGTTGCTATAAGGGCTAGTTTGCAACAAAAGTGGGTAAACTGATGTGCTGGTCACTGTACCTTCACAACAGTTCAATTTCGTTTAATTACGAATGCTCCTCAAGATAACTGCGTATTTTTATTAATAGAGCGAACCTCACACTGTTTGGCAAACGTCCAATTCTGGAAGTCACAGTCCAGAATGTGTACATACGGGACAGTATTGGGACAAAGCAAATTAATATTTACGTCACAAGAAACAAAAAGTATTCGGTTAATTCACAAGTGGTGGTACTTGCTACTTTTTTCGCAAAATCGTTTTGTTTTATACATCCTTTATCTTATATCCTTTGGACATTCCCACACATCGCCATCTAGCCCCAAAGTAAGCTACTCAAAGCTTGTGTTATGGGTGCCAGACAACGGATATAATACTTAAATACTTTTTGTTTGTAAATACATACATAATATACATAGAAAACACCCAGAACAATACAAACAGACATGTTCATGCACACAAATGTTTGTATTGTGCGGGGATCGAACCCGCTACCCGCTGCGTAGTAGGCGATTTCTCGACGTCTACACCAGACGGGTCGTCATCATTTTGTCTGGGTAAGGTTGTTTACATCGTCTTCTTTGTCTATTATACATCTGGTGTAGCTTAGAGACAAGAATAAACCCATTTTTACCGACTTAAAAAAAGGAGGTAATGAATTAATGTGTATGTATGTGATATCGATGTAATTTTATAACGTTTGAGTATGTTATTTAATTATGTAATTCTAGTAAGGTTTCCAAACACGTAAGTGTATGTATGTTTGTCAACGGATTTCTCGAAAACGAGAAGTCGTAGATAGCGAGATGTTTCTATTTTAGTTCAATCTGATATATTTCATCTTAGGGTACAGTCTAAGTTTCATCAAAATCGGTCTAGTAGTCATTGAGATGCGGTTTACAAATTCTAAATCATTATATTACAAAATAAATAAAATTAAAAATTTACTCCAAAAAACTGTCCAAAAAGCTTAAAATTACGGATTAGTCTACTTTTTTAAAGGAACAAATTTTTGAAGTCGGATAAATTTTAAACTAATTAAATTAAAAATAAAAACTACATACATAACACATACTAGTAAGTCGTGTTAGTAAACTACTGATAACTCGAGTACGGCTGGACCGATTTTCATGATTTACTGTCCTAGCTAACATATGCAGCTTGGCCTTGAAAACTCCAACCAGTAAAAGCTCAGGAGTCTCAGAAGGCAGCTAAACTATCTTGGATTCCGTAACGTAAGTAATCAATCAGAAAGTTAAAGGATTTTAAATACAATAATAATACAAATAGAATACAAATTTTCGAGATGAGATGCTGAAGAAGGATGTAGAGGATAAGCTGGATGGACAGGAAATCTAACGAAGAAGTTCTGAAGATTGTAGGAGAGGAGACAAATATACTTCAAACAATTGAAAATCTAAGAGGGAAGATGCTTGGACACTTGGTTCGGCATGATAGCTTGATAAGGATCATCATAGAGAGTAAGATTGAAGGAAAAAGGAAAAGAGGAAGACCAAGAAGAATATACATGACACAAAAAAAGGAAAATTTGGACGTCGAGTCGTACCAAGAAGTCAAGGAGATGGCTCGGAATAGAGATAAATGTTGAAACCTCCACCGACAAGAGAATAGCTCTTAAATGAAGAAGACGAAGAAGAAGATTCGCTACCGTCAGTTCAATATTTAATAGGGAGATAATAAAATTATTGTCAACGGTTTATGGCAAAGCATTATCTAAACTAATATTATAAAGCTGAGAATTTGCTTGTTTGTTTGAACGCGCTAATCTCAGGAACTACTGAACCGATTTGAAAAAATATTTTTGTGTTGGATAGTGTAGTATATTATTAAAATAAGAGTATATAAAGATTGTAGTTAGGGCACAAAGCTTACAATAAATGATTACTCGAAGCTGATCGGTTGTCTTCATTTCAACGAACCCTCATCCCTACAATATCTTATTTATCAAGGAAGGCTTAAGGCTGTCTATAACACGTCACGCTGCGACTGAAGGGGAGGGAGCAAACTCAAAACGCGAGGGGGCCGCTATATTACATAAAGCAAGAATTCTGTAATAGTACGCTTATAAATGAAATATGCACACTCTTCAATCGATTATGACGAGTGCAAAGTTTTTAATATTGCGTATTTATTTATCGTCAACTAATATTTAATTAAAATATAATCAGATAATGTAAATATTTGTATCACCTTTCTTATCTGTGCCATCTTTATTCACATCTGCCATGATTCACCACAGTAATACAGAAACAATTTTCAACACACATTCGTTCGTTTAGTATGAAAAATCGTCGTGTTACTAAAAATAAGAAAAATCCTGGCCGACTTACAGCAATTACGCAAAACAATCGATTTTAGATCTAATTGTTTTATTACTTAGGTCGATTTGAAATTCCGCTATACAAGCCCCCCCTTTTTGCGAAGTAACTGAACTACTAACAGATAATAATTCTTAGTAGACTGAAAATAGAGTTCAAATAAGCGTTGAAGATAACTGTTCTACATGTATCACTTAATTGGTCGGATAAATTATTTTCTAATTAACTTCAAATGCAAAATATTTGAGAAAAAATACACATGTTGGTAATTATTTTCCGATTTGATGGTCCAGTAGACTTTGGACTAGGTGATTGTTATTGAACACTGTGATTACTATGTTGTTTCATCATTATTATCAGCCAAAGGACGTCCACTGCTGAACATAGGCCTCCCCCACCATTTTTCACAGCGACCGATCACAAGCGGTTTGTATCCAGTTTGATCCAGCGATCTTCACAAGGTCGTCTGTCCAGTTTGTCGGTGGAAATCCTACGCTGCGTCTTCGGTGGAAGGGTCTCAACTGTAGAACTTCTCTGCCCATCAGCCATCAGTTCTTCGCGCTATGTGCCCTGCCTATTGCCACTTAAGCATACTGATTATTAGGGCTATGTCCGTTACCTTAGTTCTTCTACGTATTTCCTCATACTGTGTTGATCTCGTTGAGAAATACCGAGCATAGCTCTCGTCATCGCTCACTGTGTAATTTTGAGCATCCTTATAAGTATTCCAATAGTAAGAAACCAAGATTCAGATCCGTATGTCATCACTGCTAACACACTGGTTGAAGTCTTTCGTCTTTAGACACTGAGGTAACTGAGTCGAGAAGACACAATTGCGCAATTTCCCGAACCCTACCCCAGCCGAGTTGGAGGTATCGAGTGACCTCCTTCTCAAAGTTGGACCTACATACATTGGCTTATGTGTCCCAGGTAAATGTACTCGTCGACAACTTCGAGTACTCAGCAGATACTGCAATGGGTACAAAAACGGAGCTCGACATGATTTTCATCTTTTCCATGTTCATTTTAAGACTCGGTGAAGGTCGTCCGAGCATAGTGCCAAGATCATCCAGCGTCTTTGCCACAACAACTATATCATCAGCAAACCGCATGTGTGTGATGTATTCGCCAGTGACGTTGATGCCGAATCCTTACCATTCCAGAAACTTGAATGCGTCTTTCAATGCCACTGTAAACAGTTTCGGAGATATAACGTCTCCCTGTCTTACACCTCGTCGCATTCGATTTGCCTGGTATTCTGCTCCTACTTGGACCGACGCGACGTGGTGGCGTTGTTATACAGACACTTTAAAAGCTCTATATACCTATAGTCTATGTGGCACCGATGAAGAGACCGGAGCACTGTCAAGGTTTCGATCGAATGAAAAGCCTTCTCATAATTCACAAAGGCTAAGCATATAGGCATGTTATCTCCTCAGACTACTGTTTTATTTGCCTAAGCATATGGATGTGGTCTACGGTACTAAAGCCTTTTTCGGGATCCAGTTTGATCGCAAGATTGTTCAAACCTACGTGCCAGAGACGAGTCGTGACCTTTTTTACTGTTTTAGTATATTCATTTATTCACTTCATATGTAACATAACAGCAGCCAAAACGTTTAATATGATTATTTAGTTGCATTATGTCCTCAATTCGTTAAAATAAGTACACGTCATGTTATTTAAATAAGTATTTTGTCTAAAATGAAAGTGTGTTATATAAAAAGTCATTTCTATATGTAAAAATAATATTAATAATATGTCATTTAATTAATACTAGAGCGTTATTCTACAATTATCGTCATCAGAAAAGTTGATAGGTTCAAAACAGAATAGATAAAATAAATAACAGATTTTTCAACAAGATGTAGAACAGAAAATAACCAAACGAATAACAATATGAGGTATATTACACAAACTGTACAAATCTTATAAAAACTAAAAATATTTACACGAATAACCAATATTACAAATTATACTTTTCCTTACACGAACTTGGTCTAATTTCTGCCACTTCTAAAACAAACAAAAAAAAAACCTATAGTCACATTTTTATATTTTTTATTCACATGAAATCATTATTATTAATCTCATCATTCTCGCAAACGGTTGACACACATCAGGTAGCGTTGAAAGAATGCGACCTACATTCTGGTTATACGAGTAAATTGGGCTTTTGTCTTATGTTTCCAGTATGAATCTCCAGCTCCTAAATCCTGTTTTTAGGACTAAATGGAAAACGAAGGTATGAATTCTTGCGTGTTGCGGATACCCGTAACACAAGTATATTGGCTACTTACTTTGGGATCACAGGCATGTATGTAAATGGTGTTGAATATTTATATTTATGTATAACTAACGGTATCAGCGAACTTGTATAACTCCCAACCAACCACATAATTTAAATAGTTATTAATGATTCGATTTTTTATGCATTTTTAGGGTTCCGTAGCCGAATGGCAAAAAAAGGAACCCTTATAGTTTCGTCAAGTCTATCTGTCTGTCTGTTTGTCTGTCTGTCCGTCCGTATGTCACAGCCACTTTATTCTGTAACTATAAGCATCACACTGATCAAATTCGGTAGGATGATGATGTATCCTGTTAACCGCTTTACGATTCTTATTTTATTAAACACCATGTTCCTGAGGTTATACATTAACTTCGGCATATTATTCAGACCATAAATTAATCCTTTTAAGCGTTCTGCAGCCGAATGGCAAAAAACAGAACCCTTTTGGATTCGTCATGTCTGTCCGTCCGTATGTCACACCCACCACACTTTAATTCTGAAACTTGATTGGTATGATATGCCATACATGAAACTAAAACTTAAAAAACTTTTTTGTCAAACCTATGCGTGTGGGTACTATTTTTTTCATAGACTTGCTCTTTAAGTAGCAATAAGTAAAAAGATATCGTGTTCATCTTAGATTTACTCATTTTATTACAACACAACAAGTGCTGTTTGCATTGCAATATGCATTGCAATATGAAATGCAGTTTTATAGTTTTCTTATAGCTTTCTCACTGCACAACACAATTAAATTGGTTAAACATAAATTACAATCAATTAAAAACCATGCTATTTAAACAAATACTTCCTGTGTACAATTTGTGTAACAAGAGCTATAGAGTATTATTTAAAGTTAATGTATATACTCGGGAACACGGTGTTTATGTTTTATCTCTTAATAAAATTTACTGGTCTCAATTTTTTAATTGTGTTTTAGGTTTTTCCATATATCATTAAAATTAATCACACCTTGTATATACCATTTATAAATTACCGTCTAGTATTTTAAGAGTAAATATTGTATTATATCAAATGCATGTTTTGATTGTCATCTGTTGGTGTACCTAATAATAAACAAATATAAAAAATATCTTATTCTGGACGGTGACGAATATAAGAAAGTAAAAATCATGAAAATCGGTTCACCCAATCACTCCATTCTCGTATATATTTTTTCACAAGATCCCTCTCCTGATCATAACAAACACTACAAAAAAAAAATCTATACTAATATCATAAAGCTGAAGAGTTAGTTTGTTTGTTTGAACGCGCTAATCTCAGGAACTACTGGACCGATTTGAAAAAATATGTTTGTGTTAGACAGCTTCTTTAGGTATCGAGGCAGGCTTTAGGCCAGTCATTCTCAACCTGCGGCCCGCTGAGCCTTATTGAGCGGCCCGCAAGCCTGAACCAAGACCCCCATGCGAAGCTCGCTTAGGAAACTTGTCACGAAAGGGAAAACGTCAACCTCCGTCGTCGAGTGACTAGCACGCTGGTTTCAAGCGTCGCCATCTCGTGAGGTTCCGGGTTCAATTCCCGGTCGGGTCAATGTAGAAAACGATCTTTTCTATATTGTCTCGGGACTGGGTGTTGTGATACCACCGTTGTTTCCGATTTTCCATAACACAAGTGCTTTAGCTACTTAGCTTGGGATCGGAGCAATGTATGCGATGTTGCCAAATATTTATTTGTTTATTTATCTAGATTTTCACGCTCACTACGCTTTCGATTCATATAGTGACGCATATCAATATTAAAATTCTTTAATGTTTTATGTAAATATATTGAGACTTGGCCATCGCCTGAAAACACGTGTAAATTCAATCGCCTGAAAACACATGTAAATTTAATTCTTTAGTGCGATGGCCAAGTCTCAATATATTTACATAAAACATTAAAGAATTTTAATATTGATATGCGTCACTATAAGATGCTGTTAATTATTACGTAACAACTTAATGCTTCGAGTACGGAGATTCCAGACACAATTGATTTTCAATTGTTATGGACCACGATCGTGGTCTTAGAGACTGGACGTATTAAGACAGAAAGCCGCTTAAGTAGAGACTGAATAAATTAATAACCGACTTGGTATGACATGGATCTCACAACTTTTTACCGCAGAACAACTGAGTTGCGAGACTTGGTTTTTTTGACAAGTATTGTTTTTGATGGGATAGTTGATTTTCCGAAAACGCGCTACTGTTTAAATTTTATTAGGAAGCACTATCTCGTATGTCGGGTTGGCGAATCGCAGTTATTATAATTAGTTTATTAATGGAAGTTAACATTTTCTCGGTCGCTGCACTTGCGTTCACAATCCGCTTTTGCCGCTGTTTTGATCTTATGGACTTCAATTTTTTTTTTCATCTCTCTCTGTTCGAAAAATTGAACTTTCATGTGAAGATAGACGGGTGGAAAATAGCTTTTTCATCCCTAGGGTAGAAAGTAGTTTAGTTTTAATTGCTAAGATTAGACACGGAGTTCAAGATAGTTAAGTCACATCATATTATGAAAATAAAAAAGCTTTCCATATTTTTAAGATTAGCTTAAGGGGCTTCCCGGATTTTTAACGCGCACACTAGCGCCACTTTAGTAGAAAAATCATAACTCGTTTAATAAAAGACCAATCAAAAATCTGGTAGACACGATTGTAGTACAGGTTCTATAGATATATCTCTATAATTTAAATTGTTTCTTAAGTAGTTTACTGTAGTTAGAGTTCGAAAAACTGCTAAATATAGGCAATTTTGGCAATCTTTCTTACTGTAACTGCAGATAACTCTGTTTTATTGACTTTAATCATTTTATCTAAACCACATAATCAGAGCTACAATCGCATCAATCAGATTTTTGATTGGTCTTTTATTTTACGAGTTATGATTTTTCTACTAAAGTGGCGCTAGTGTGCGCGTTAAAAATCCGGGAAGCCCCTTAAGCTAATCTTAAAAATATGGAAAGCTTTTTTATTTTCATAATATGATGTGACTTAATTATCTTGAACTCTGTGTCTAATCTTAGCTATTAAAACTAAACTACTTTCCACCCTAGGGATGATAAAGCTATTTTCCAGCTGTCTATCTTCACATGAAAGTTCAATTTTCCGAACAGTCACTTATTTTAAAAATTTACAAGTGGTCTAATTTTTAACAATTTGAAATCTATAAATAAATAAATTCTGTTGCTGCCATACATAGTGTCAATTTTTATTTTTTCATTTTAAATTGTCCGATTTTGTTTGTCTTTGCCAAATTTTATTTAGTTTGGTCGATTATTGCTCAGATTATTAAGCAGGCGGAGGCGAAGTGCCGCGATTTTGTCGTTCATTAATCTTCTTACTCAATCCCACCTTTAGACGTCACTCATAGCGCTATCTCATGAGGCTAAATTGAACCTGGAATTTGACATAACTTGTGGTAGTTTTGGTGGCAAGGTTAAGGTTGCGTTCTTCTACTATTATTATTGTCTGTAAGAATAAAGTTGGAATTTTCGGCCCGGACTATCAATTTTTAAACATCTCTGCGGCCCTCTTTAAAATTTGAATACCACTGCTTTAGGCAATAAAACCCACGCTGCGACGAGAACTGCGTTCTAACAACCCTCCAGCTATACACACCTCTTCACAAGACTGCTTATGTCTCTATCTCCTTCACCCTCAGTGCTATAAGACTCTGGAACTCCCTCCCTGATACCATCAAGACTTCATCGTCTAAGTATTCGTTCAAAAAGTCTATTCGTGAGCTTTAATACCACGTAATGCTTGATAAGGTTTGTCCTTCTCTGTTTCCCCTTTATTAATCTCTGTTAGCCTATGTATGGATAATTGTATGTATTCAAGTATGTTTAAGTAGGTTTATTTATTATTATTTATGTAAGTATATTAGTAGTTTAAATTTAATTTTTTGCTTTTATGTGTAATTTTACGCCGCCTCAATCGTTTCTGTTTCACCCAATAGTTGACTGGTAGAGAAGGCTTTAAGCATTAAGTCCGCCATTTGTACTTTAGTTTTTGTCAGTGCAATAAAGAATTATAAAAAAAAAGATAGGAAGCAAACTTAAAACGCGCAGTCGAAGTCGCGATGGATCACTAGTATTAGTATAGCTTTATCGTAAAGTGAAGGTGTTTGACAGGTTACAATTCTCATCTCGAAGTACTGATTGGGTTAATATCAACACTTAAACAAGGCTAATATGACAGTTTGAAGAGGTGATCTCAAATACACACTTAAGATTTCTTTGAAATAGGTAACTTGACATTACAGATAGCTATTGTTACTTGATTTTTTCTAATATTATTTTGAAAGACTAAGTCCTGATGTTTCCAACGTTAGATCTATACTAATATTATAAAGCTGAAGAGTTTGTTTGTTTGTTTGTTTGTTTGTTTGAACGCGCTAATCTCAGAAACTACTGGCCCGATTTGAAAAATTATTTTTACGTTGGATAGTCCATTTATCGAGGAAGGCTTTAAGCTATATAACATAAAGATACGACTCACAAGACCACAGCAGCAATGAAAATGTTGCGAAAACGGGAGAAAGATATTCCTTTTGAGAGCTTCCGCTGCGTACGCTGCGGAAACCGCTAAAGTTACACAAAAATCATGTATGACAAGATTGTTCAGCATTAAAAGTTCTATAATAAAGTCCGCAACAGCATAAGTCTATCTTTTATGATTGACTTACTACAACCTTTTTTATGTTAATAAATTTGTAAAAAAATAATGCATTCTTTTTAGAGGTGTATTATACACACAGGTATTTATTCTTATCAAAATAAATACATTCATCATCACGAGCATTTCATTAAGAACAAAGTTGCCCTTTATATCATTTGATTCCAATAAATATCTTAGGAGCTATCACAGTTTTAACATAACTCCGCACCAAAATAATGTTCGCAGCTTAAGTACAACGTGCGCTTGCGCTAATTATATTATAAAGCTGAGGAGTTTGTTGGTTTGGTTTGAACGCGCTTATCTCAAGAACTGCTGAACCGATTTGAAAAAATATATCTGTGTTAGATAGCTTATTTATTGAGGAAGGCTTTAGGATATAAAACATCACGCTGCGACGGGAGGGGAGGGAGCAAACTCAAAACGCGCGGACGAAGTCGCGGGGGACCGCTAGTAAGGAATAATTGTCGAATAAAATACAATACGCCTCCTATCTAGAAAACGTCACCTATTTTTCACCAATCATTTATGTGAATGAAATTGTTGAAATCGGTCGTTTTATTCAGAGTCGTTTTTTACCAGGGTCAGATAATGAATATTTGTCGAACAAAAATATACATATTTGACAACATCACATACATTGCTCCGATCCCAAGCTAAGTAGCTAAAGCACTTGTGTTATGGAAATTGGATTCTTGGCAAATCTTAAGCCTTTTCTAGCAAGCGATGGGTTATACCAAGATGCTCCTACCGGCATCGCCCCCGAAGAATAAATAAATAAATATATAAATATTGGACACCAATCACATACATTGCTCTGATCCCAAAGTAAGTAGCTAATGCACTTGTGTTATGGATATCAGACACAACGGTGGTACCACAACACCCAGACCCGAGAGAATATAGAAAAGATCATTTTCTACATTGACCCGACCGGGAATCGAACCCGGAACCTCACGAGATGGCGACGCTTGAAACCAGCGTGCTAGCCACTCGACCACGGAGGTCGTCAAACAAAAGACAAAACGTCAGATTTCGCAACCGTCACCTATTTGTCAGCAATGATTTACGTAAATAAATGAAATATTTGAAATCAGTCTTTTTTACTTTTATTGGCTCTAAGTTTGAGAAAATGTTTAACCCATATTGATGTATTGACTGCCAAAATGATAACCCCTTCTTGTTGGCTTCGCCGTAGTCAGGTAAAAAGTGGCAACTTCGACTACGAATACTTAATACATTCCTTAAAATTGCTCAGCAACAGTAAGAAAAAACCGGCCAAGTGCGAGTCGGACTCGCGCACTGAGGGTTCCGTGCCAACTTTAACTGAATATGGGAATCCATTTACTTCTACTTAGTATGATACCACAATATTTTGTTGACAGCAAATATAACTTTGTTTTTCATAAAGTTTGTATGAAGTACAAAGTTATGTTTGCGGTTGTTGAAAATGTGCTATATCTCAAAAACTACTCGTTCGATCCCGTCCAAATCAATTTTCGTTGAAAGTATTTATTAAGATCTACATCATCTATTTTTTTCAAAATGTACACTTGCTTGGTTTAGAAATTAGATGGGGGGGGACGCCCATTTTACCACTTTGGAAGCGTCTAGCTATGAAACGTTAGACTTTAGAAGAAAATGGTTTTAGGAACCTCGATGTTATTTTAAAAGACCTATCCATAGATACCCCACACACATAGGTTTGAGTAAAAAGTTTTTTTTTTGGTTTCAGTTTCATTTATGGGAGCCCCCCCTTAAATGTCATTATTGTTTATTTTTTGTATGAGAATCGGTAAGCGGTTAACAAGACACATCTTCCTACCAAATTTCAATTGTGTAATGCTTATAGTTACAGAATAAAATGGGGTTGTGACATACGGACGGACAGACAGACAGACAGACTTGACGAAACTATAGGGGTTCCGTTTTTTGCCATTCGGCTACGGAACCCTAAAAAAAGAAGTATGTGATGGGTGTGTCTCATACTAAGTCACACGATCATAATTGCAAATAGCGTACTGCACAATTTAATTGTCTTTTATTATGCAATCAATTCAATACTTCATCGCTCTGTACGATTTCTTTTGAACCTTATCATTGAAGTCATTAGAGCGAAAATATATTATTTATGAGGGGAGGTTTAATACAACCGTTTAACTATGCCTACGTGATAAGAATTAATAATAGTGGAATATACATAGACAAACATTTCATTTGCAAGTAAATGATATCACATAATGTTGATATGCTTTATTAATTCAAAGCGAAGGAAAATACTATTATTAAAAATAAGTCGCATTATTTTTTGTTTTAATTTTTAACTTATATCTCAAAAACTACTGTACCGATTTTGATAAATCTACTATTCCCTTAGTTAAAATATACCTAGAAACAACACCTCACTTTTCATACGTATACTACAAAACTGGACATACGTGTTTGGAAGCTCAAATAGATTATCATACCTACTCAAATATTATCTAATTCCAAGAAAATCACATTCATAAATGACGAATAGATTAAGTCGGTAAAAAAAACAGGAAAATCTTTACTAAAAGTAACATTTTAAGCCTATAAAGATATTTTTTAACCGACTTCAAAAAAGGAGGAGGTTATCAATTCGACTGTATGTTTTTTTTTTTTGTATGTATGTTACCTCATATCTCAGTCGTTTGTCGACCGAATCGAAATTTTTTTTCACCTTCTTAGAGGGTGTACCTTCTAGTTGGTCCCAATTTTTCCATTTTGGGATCTGATGATGGGATCTTGGTGTAATCGAGGGAAAACCCTCAAATTTTAAAAGCACGTATAGTGTTTCTTTACTAAAATCGTGTTGTTACGTCTAATAGTCAACATCTTGGGGGGCTGAGCTGATGGTGGAACTCCTTAACGCTTAGGAGTTCAGTAATTATAATGACGGAACTTATGATAGGTATTTTGTAGCTTCTTAAAAAAATGGAATCATAAGGTTCAACTCCCCCCCCCCCCCCTCTTATGTAATCACCTAAAAATTTAGAAATAAAATAAACTTTAAAAAAAAGTAAAAAACCGACTTCAAAACCAAAATGCACTAAAAAGTCTTAAATAAACTCTTCACCATTGAAAGAAAGGGAATCCGTTTTAGGCAAACAATTTCTTTTTGGAGTCGGTGCCATCACTTTGACCATCAAGCATCAACTATCACAGCACCGACTCCAAAAAGAAATTGTTTGCCTAAAACCGACTTCAAAACCAAAATGCACTAAAAAGTCTTAAATAAACTCTTGACTATTGAAAGGAAAGGAACCCATTTTAGGCAAACAATTTCTTTTTGGAGTCGGTGCCATCACTTTGACCATCAAGCATCAACTATCACAGCACCGACTCCAAAAGAAATTGTTTGCCTAAAACGGATTCCTTTCCTTTTAATGGTGAAGAGTTTATTTAAGACTTTTTAGTGCATTTTGGTTTTGAAGTCGGTTTTTACTTTTTTTTAAAGTTTTTACTTTAAGTGTTTAATCTGATATTCAAGTACTTCTTGGCCATATGATATGAATGACCAATATAAAAATAGTTTTATTCACATGAGTTAGCTAGCCACTAGGTAATTGGTAAAAAATAATATTATTTTAACCCAGTTTTATACTACTGCCGTTTATAAAGGACACCTGAGTAGTAAAAAGGACATGGAGTGTTATTAAATAATTTACTATTTATCAGTAACAATGTTTTCAAACCTAAATCAGAAAAAAATACATACTTTTCTGTATACCTCAAACTCATATTTACGTATATCTAATTCAATTTAACTTTGAAAAATATATTTAGACAAAGTAATAACTATTTTTAACAAACAAGTTTTGTTCGTTTTTTGTACATAGGATATTATGTTTCTGAGGCATAGTTTTTCCGTACTATCTGCATAGAAAATATAATAGTACTACGCTATCTGGGTGTTTTTAGGGTTCCGTAGCCGAATGGCAAAAAACGGAACCCTTATAGTTTCGTCAAGTCTGTCTGTCTGTCTGTCTGTCTGTCTGTCTGTCTGTCCGTCCGTATGTCACACCCATTTTATTCTGTAACTATAAGCATTACACAATTAAATTTGGTAGGAAGATGTATCTTGTTAACCGCTTACCGATTCTCATAAAAAAATAAAAAAGTAATAACAGTTAAGGGGGGGCTCTCATACATGAAACTTAAACCAAAAATATTTTTTTTTGTCAAACCTATACGTGTGGGGTGTCTATAGATAGGTCTCGTAAAATGACATTGTATAGGTTCCTAAAACCATTTTCTTTTAAAGTCAAACGTTTCATAGCTAGACGCTTCCAAAGTGGTAAAATGGGCGTCCCCCCCTATCTAATTTCTAAACCAAGCAAGTGTTAATTTTGAAAAAAATATATGATTGTAGATCTTAATAAATACTTTTAACGAAAATTGGTTCGGACGGGATCGAACTAGTAGTTTTTGAGATATAGCACATTTTCAACAACCGCAAACATAACTTTGTACTTTATACAAACACTATGAAAAACAAAGTTATATTTGTAGTCAACAAAATATTGTGGTATTTTACTAAGTAGAAGTAAATGGATTCCCTAATTCAGTTAAAGTTGGCACGGAACCCTCAGTGCGCGAGTCCGACTCGCACTTGGCTGGTTTTTTATTTATATCTTCACTAAATATCATTATTTCATTTTCAGCAGTGGACGTCCTTTGTCTGATAATGATGATGATGATGATGATATGTCACTAAAAGCTACTATTAGCATTAATTTTTAGAACCTTTCACTTTTGAATACTGGCCCTGATGAAACAAATCTTAAAACAAATAAAATGTTTCACTTACGTCGCAACTTTTTGTACCTAACCTTCTTCATAATAATCCGATAAACACAATTTTTCACACACAAACTTTTCAAAAATAAATAGCCTCACTGATGTTGAAATAGTTCTAGATGCTTCCTTGTGTCATTCATTATTTGAGTGAATGATTAAATATTTTTCGAAATACCCTCAGCTTCAATTGTATTTTTATGTAAACAAGATTGACAAACTGCTAACTTATTTGTGAATATGGCAGAAAACGGAACTAAATAGAGGCGGCGATTCAATAAAATCATAAATAATTTATGAATATAGGGTTCCGTAGCTGAAGAACAAAAATAGTACCTTTATATTTTCGTCATGTCTGTTTGTCTGTCCGTTCGGCGATTCTATAAAATCATAATTAATCTATGAATATAATTTTCAGGGTTTCGTAACTGAATAGCAAAAAAGGAACCTTTATACTTTCGTCATGTCTGTTTCTCTGTCCGTCCGTTTGTCACAGTCACTTTTACCGACTTCAATAAAAGAAGGTAAGTAATCTATTCAATGTGTATGTATGTGATGTCGTTGGAATTAGATAATATATTTTTTATTAACGAAACAAACAATTAAAAAAACTAAACTAAAAAACTTAATATCTATCTACCTATTCAAAAACGAAACCATTTCCTTGCGGCAAGGAGGCCATGATGCTGGCTGCGTTGCCGCGTTGGATAGCTATGCTGATTCTTTGAGCTAGGAACCAGCCAGCTTTATTATTGGCTGTTACAGAATTTAATTTTGGCATTTTTTTAAAAAAACGGTTGGAGTGAATATTGTTAACAATCGTGACAATCTTTTTTAACGAAATAATTAATTTTAAAATGATATAAATACAAAACTCACAACTTACATAGGGTAATTCATCGTTTTATACTGAGATCTTATTAAATCAAATAGGTTTTTAATTTTATTCACTGATATTATTTTAAAAGTTATGAAAATAATGTTAACATTATTGGGCTAGCCAAGAAAAACTGAGTTTAGACTATTAGTGTAGGGGTAGATAAGTTTGATATCATGCATCATTATTTTAAGTTTTTTTGTCAATTTTGACATAATTGTCCTTCACCTAACGGCAATAAAAAAAAAAACAAAGACTCACCTTTCTTCGAGGACTTCACAGACAACAGCCCACCGTCCTCCTGAGCCGAACTCGCACTATCAGCACCTGGTTCCCTTCCAGCAGCTTCTCCTCCGCCTCATCCTGCCCCTCTTTCTCCTCTATCACCGATCGGATCGGCGACGACGCCATTTTGTGTTCCCCGCGTAGTCAAGATGGCCGACGCGTGCCACTTTGGAATGTGCGTTCTGTTGCGTCAAATAGAAATTGTATCTACATAATCTTAGTTTCAGTCTTGTGATTGGTTGGCGTTGATTTGATCTGAAATGGAGAGAAGGGATTGTGAATTTTAAAAAAACCGGACAACAGCACGTTATGGTTAACACATATGAGCTATTTTGCACTAAAAGTGTGGTAACCCGGTGTGCTAGCAAATGCACTAAAAATGACTTGAGAAATATGAAACCCATTACCAAAATTTATTCCTTATCTAGCTCTTAGGTTTTCTCTCTAAGCCGCTACACCGATGTTGATGAATTTGGTGAACTAAGGAGATTGCCTCTGTCTGAATTTTGACTGTTTTTACATAAGAACCATACCCTTGGGGTGAAAAGTGGAAAGTTTTAAATCAAATTAGATATATGGCCAGATGATATTGTGTTATTTTTGTATAAGTCAAATTTTACTGACATAAATAGGGATCGATTTGTCACTGTAATATTGCATAATCCGCGAGATTACAATCTCACGCGTAAGATTGTTATCTGTCGTCGACCTACCCTGACCTGACCCACCACTTTGCCCAGTGATTTGTCAGTTTATCTTGGAGTATTTGTTGATTACGTACTAAGTAACATGGATGGTGGGTTTCAGGTTGATGTGGTTTACACGGACTTTGAAAAGGCGTTCGACCGTGTGGACAATGTTATTCTGTTACGAAAACTTTATGAACTTGGTATCCGTGGCAGTTTGCTTAGATGGATGGCATCTTATTTACGCAATCGGTCTCAGGCTGTCATCGTGGGGGGATTTCGCTCAGATTTTATTGTGATGCTTTCTGGCGTTTTGCAGAGATCCATTCTGGGACCGCTTTTGTATGCTTCATACTTGTATGACGTAGGTGCTTGTTTTGAAAATGCTCGGTTTCTCATGTACGCTGATGATACCAAAATTTTTATGAAAGTAAAAAACGATATGGATTGTGCTGCACTTCAAACAGATCTCAACCGCCTAGAACAATGTTATAGTTAAAACCGAATTGGTATTAATATAAGTAAATGTTCCTTTATATCCTTTACTCGAAAGAAACATCCAATCAATTGTGAATACTTTATTAATAATACTAACATTGAAAAATCTGCCTTAGTTAGGGATCTGAGAGTTGAAATGGACAGCAAGCTAACATTTTTTTGATCATGTAGGCGCGATTAAAATAAAGAGTACCTACAGAAGTCTGGGCTTCGTATTGCGGGTTAGCTTCCCCTTCTCAGATATAAGTTGCCTCAGGGTACTTAACTATTCTTATGTTGTAAGTATTCTAGAATATTGTAGCATAATTTGGAACCCTCAGTATATCACTTACACTCAGGATTTGGAGAAAATGCAAGAAAAATTCATAAAGCATTTAAATAATCGATCTCAGTGCCATGTTAAAAACTACGATAAACTTGCTCTTACCACAAACTCACGACACTCAAAAATAGACGAATACTTGATGACATGTCCTTTTTGCATGGCATATTCAATGGATATATAGACTGCCCTGAACTTTCACCTAAAATGTTGAATTTCTGTGCCCCAAAAGTTAGAACAAGACACACATAATTATTTGCTGTTAATAGTTCAAAAACCAACTATGCACAAAATGGCTTAAATAATGCATCGAAACTGTAATAATAAATTTTATACAACTGATATTTTTCAAAGCAGTAAGAAAGTATTTAAATTGGCTGTAAGTTTAGTTTTTTAGTTTATTCAAACATACTGTACTAGAGCTGTGAATCTTGTAATATAAAAATAAAAATAAATAAAAAAAAATGGTTGCCTGTAAAGTCGGTATACGGGCGAAAGTTTTACGTGACAACGACTTTTTATGTCTGTCTCTCTCGTTCTTACGCGTGCCTCTCACTCGCTCTCAGTGCTGCGCGCGCGGCAGACCGATCATAGTTGAGTGGGAGAGAGACGCAAGGCATTCGGCGGGGCCTCTCTCTCGTTCGGTGACTCATCGTAACGTTACCGAGCGTTACACTTTTTCATAAGTGACTCCCAAGCCGCAACCTAATTTAAGACGTTGTCACGTCAATAATAATCTCCTAACGCGTTTAAATGTATAAAGTTCATATTATATCATCAGATTAAAAACTAACGGGTTTCAAACAGTAACATTGTAACCTCACTGTTTTTAACTGCGTGTGCGTGCACTCTTATTAAATCACATTAACAAAAACAAAACACTTCAAATTAAAACCGTACCAAATTCAGATAGACAGTTATAAATGTTGATTTTGTTGGATTCCTTATCGAGTAATTTCAATATCTGTGTCTACAGGTGACAAAGTGATAAATAATTATCATGAAAATACGTTATGTGTTTTTTGTATGAAGTTTACTCGTTAAATGTTACGTAGGAACAAACTTTGTCCGCGTGGAAAAGTGACTTTGGGTAGTTTTTAGAGTTCCGTAGCCGAATAGTAAAAAACGGAATCTTCACAGTATGTCAGTTATGTCACAGCCACTTTATTGTGAAACGATTAGTGTTACTCAGTTAAAACTTAGAAGGTAGATGTATCTTGTTAACTGCTTTACG
>CAWUPE010000505.1:0-15267 GCA_963924145.1 Pyrausta purpuralis
TGGTGGCGTTTTTCATAGAAAGTATACATTTTCAATACTGAAAGCTGAAATATTAGCACTTTTTGCGCTTCTATAAAATTTTATTTGCCGGTTTCTATTTATTTACGTTGAAAGAAGCGATTAAAAGCATATATTTATATTTAATTTGACATTTTTTACATATTTTCGAATTCTTCATACAAATTTGGATCGAAATTTTTCTAAGTGTTTTCGCGTGGTAACTTTTTCAAAATTTTTTCTTTCTTAATCGTAGTGTCCGTTATTTAGAGCACGCCAAAATTGTTTTCAGCGCGCTGCGACTTAAACTTTTCGAGATATCAAATTTTCAAAAGTACATTTCATAGTGATATTTCGGTTTTTCAGCCCTACTGAAAATTTTTGTTTGACAACCCTGTGTGCTTTCTTCATAGATATTGTGCGCCTAGCCGAGACCTATCCGCGGACACCTCTATTGCACCGCTAACATCAAAGGAAAGCAAAAAATTCGCAAAACATACGTTTTTGTTATACCGAACCGAGGTATAAAGGCTGGTGGCGTTTTTCATAGAAAGTATACATTTTCAATACTGAAAGCTGAAATATTAGCACTTTTTGCGCTTCTATAAAATTTTATTTGCCGGTTTCTATTTATTTACGTTGAAAGAAGCGATTAAAAGCATATATTTATATTTAATTTTGACATTTTTTACATATTTTCGAATTCTTCATACAAATTTGGATCGAAATTTTTCTAAGTGTTTTCGCGTGGTAACTTTTTCAAAATTTTTTCTTTCTTAATCGTAGTGTCCGTTATTTAGAGCACGCCAAAATTGTTTTCAGCGCGCTGCGACTTAAACTTTTCGAGATATAAATTTTCAAAAGTACATTTCATAGTGATATTTCGGTTTTTCAGCCCTACTGAAAATTTTTGTTTGACAACCCTGTGTGCTTTCTTCATAGATATTGTGCGCCTAGCCGAGACCTATCCGCGGACACCTCTATTGCACCGCTAACATCAAAGGAAAGCAAAAAATTCGCAAAACATACGTTTTTGTTATACCGAACCGAGGTATAAAGGCTGGTGGCGTTTTTCATAGAAAGTATACATTTTCAATACTGAAAGCTGAAATATTAGCACTTTTTGCGCTTCTATAAAATTTTATTTGCCGGTTTCTATTTATTTACGTTGAAAGAAGCGATTAAAAGCATATATTTATATTTAATTTTGACATTTTTTACATATTTTCGAATTCTTCATACAAATTTGGATCGAAATTTTTCTAAGTGTTTTCGCGTGGTAACTTTTTCAAAATTTTTCTTTCTTAATCGTAGTGTCCGTTATGTTATTTAGAGCACGCCAAAATTGTTTTCAGCGCGCTGCGACTTAAACTTTTCGAGATATAAATTTTCAAAAGTACATTTCATAGTGATATTTCGGTTTTTCAGCCCTACTGAAAATTTTTGTTTGACAACCCTGTGTGCTTTCTTCATAGATATTGTGCGCCTAGCCGAGACCTATCCGCGGACACCTCTATTGCACCGCTAACATCAAAGGAAAGCAAAAAATTCGCAAAACATACGTTTTTGTTATACCGAACCGAGGTATAAAGGCTGGTGGCGTTTTTCATAGAAAGTATACATTTTCAATACTGAAAGCTGAAATATTAGCACTTTTTGCGCTTCTATAAAATTTTATTTGCCGGTTTCTATTTATTTACGTTGAAAGAAGCGATTAAAAGCATATATTTATATTTAATTTTGACATTTTTTACATATTTTCGAATTCTTCATACAAATTTGGATCGAAATTTTTCTAAGTGTTTTCGCGTGGTAACTTTTTCAAAATTTTTTCTTTCTTAATCGTAGTGTCCGTTATTTAGAGCACGCCAAAATTGTTTTCAGCGCGCTGCGACTTAAACTTTTCGAGATATAAATTTTCAAAAGTACATTTCATAGTGATATTTCGGTTTTTCAGCCCTACTGAAAATTTTTGTTTGACAACCCTGTGTGCTTTCTTCATAGATATTGTGCGCCTAGCCGAGACCTATCCGCGGACACCTCTATTGCACCGCTAACATCAAAGGAAAGCAAAAAATTCGCAAAACATACGTTTTTGTTATACCGAACCGAGGTATAAAGGCTGGTGGCGTTTTTCATAGAAAGTATACATTTTCAATACTGAAAGCTGAAATATTAGCACTTTTTGCGCTTCTATAAAATTTTATTTGCCGGTTTCTATTTATTTACGTTGAAAGAAGCGATTAAAAGCATATATTTATATTTAATTTTGACATTTTTTACATATTTTCGAATTCTTCATACAAATTTGGATCGAAATTTTTCTAAGTGTTTTCGCGTGGTAACTTTTTCAAAATTTTTTCTTTCTTAATCGTAGTGTCCGTTATTTAGAGCACGCCAAAATTGTTTTCAGCGCGCTGCGACTTAAACTTTTCGAGATATAAATTTTCAAAAGTACATTTCATAGTGATATTTCGGTTTTTCAGCCCTACTGAAAATTTTTGTTTGACAACCCTGTGTGCTTTCTTCATAGATATTGTGCGCCTAGCCGAGACCTATCCGCGGACACCTCTATTGCACCGCTAACATCAAAGGAAAGCAAAAAATTCGCAAAACATACGTTTTTGTTATACCGAACCGAGGTATAAAGGCTGGTGGCGTTTTTCATAGAAAGTATACATTTTCAATACTGAAAGCTGAAATATTAGCACTTTTTGCGCTTCTATAAAATTTTATTTGCCGGTTTCTATTTATTTACGTTGAAAGAAGCGATTAAAAGCATATATTTATATTTAATTTTGACATTTTTTACATATTTTCGAATTCTTCATACAAATTTGGATCGAAATTTTTCTAAGTGTTTTCGCGTGGTAACTTTTTCAAAATTTTTTCTTTCTTAATCGTAGTGTCCGTTATTTAGAGCACGCCAAAATTGTTTTCAGCGCGCTGCGACTTAAACTTTTCGAGATATAAATTTTCAAAAGTACATTTCATAGTGATATTTCGGTTTTTCAGCCCTACTGAAAATTTTTGTTTGACAACCCTGTGTGCTTTCTTCATAGATATTGTGCGCCTAGCCGAGACCTATCCGCGGACACCTCTATTGCACCGCTAACATCAAAGGAAAGCAAAAAATTCGCAAAACATACGTTTTTGTTATACCGAACCGAGGTATAAAGGCTGGTGGCGTTTTTCATAGAAAGTATACATTTTCAATACTGAAAGCTGAAATATTAGCACTTTTTGCGCTTCTATAAAATTTTATTTGCCGGTTTCTATTTATTTACGTTGAAAGAAGCGATTAAAAGCATATATTTATATTTAATTTTGACATTTTTTACATATTTTCGAATTCTTCATACAAATTTGGATCGAAATTTTTCTAAGTGTTTTCGCGTGGTAACTTTTTCAAAATTTTTTCTTTCTTAATCGTAGTGTCCGTTATTTAGAGCACGCCAAAATTGTTTTCAGCGCGCTGCGACTTAAACTTTTCGAGATATAAATTTTCAAAAGTACATTTCATAGTGATATTTCGGTTTTTCAGCCCTACTGAAAATTTTTGTTTGACAACCCTGTGTGCTTTCTTCATAGATATTGTGCGCCTAGCCGAGACCTATCCGCGGACACCTCTATTGCACCGCTAACATCAAAGGAAAGCAAAAAATTCGCAAAACATACGTTTTTGTTATACCGAACCGAGGTATAAAGGCTGGTGGCGTTTTTCATAGAAAGTATACATTTTCAATACTGAAAGCTGAAATATTAGCACTTTTTGCGCTTCTATAAAATTTTATTTGCCGGTTTCTATTTATTTACGTTGAAAGAAGCGATTAAAAGCATATATTTATATTTAATTTTGACATTTTTTACATATTTTCGAATTCTTCATACAAATTTGGATCGAAATTTTTCTAAGTGTTTTCGCGTGGTAACTTTTTCAAAATTTTTTCTTTCTTAATCGTAGTGTCCGTTATTTAGAGCACGCCAAAATTGTTTTCAGCGCGCTGCGACTTAAACTTTTCGAGATATAAATTTTCAAAAGTACATTTCATAGTGATATTTCGGTTTTTCAGCCCTACTGAAAATTTTTGTTTGACAACCCTGTGTGCTTTCTTCATAGATATTGTGCGCCTAGCCGAGACCTATCCGCGGACACCTCTATTGCACCGCTAACATCAAAGGAAAGCAAAAAATTCGCAAAACATACGTTTTTGTTATACCGAACCGAGGTATAAAGGCTGGTGGCGTTTTTCATAGAAAGTATACATTTTCAATACTGAAAGCTGAAATATTAGCACTTTTTGCGCTTCTATAAAATTTTATTTGCCGGTTTCTATTTATTTACGTTGAAAGAAGCGATTAAAAGCATATATTTATATTTAATTTTGACATTTTTTACATATTTTCGAATTCTTCATACAAATTTGGATCGAAATTTTTCTAAGTGTTTTCGCGTGGTAACTTTTTCAAAATTTTTTCTTTCTTAATCGTAGTGTCCGTTATTTAGAGCACGCCAAAATTGTTTTCAGCGCGCTGCGACTTAAACTTTTCGAGATATAAATTTTCAAAAGTACATTTCATAGTGATATTTCGGTTTTTCAGCCCTACTGAAAATTTTTGTTTGACAACCCTGTGTGCTTTCTTCATAGATATTGTGCGCCTAGCCGAGACCTATCCGCGGACACCTCTATTGCACCGCTAACATCAAAGGAAAGCAAAAAATTCGCAAAACATACGTTTTTGTTATACCGAACCGAGGTATAAAGGCTGGTGGCGTTTTTCATAGAAAGTATACATTTTCAATACTGAAAGCTGAAATATTAGCACTTTTTGCGCTTCTATAAAATTTTATTTGCCGGTTTCTATTTATTTACGTTGAAAGAAGCGATTAAAAGCATATATTTATATTTAATTTTGACATTTTTTACATATTTTCGAATTCTTCATACAAATTTGGATCGAAATTTTTCTAAGTGTTTTCGCGTGGTAACTTTTTCAAAATTTTTTCTTTCTTAATCGTAGTGTCCGTTATTTAGAGCACGCCAAAATTGTTTTCAGCGCGCTGCGACTTAAACTTTTCGAGATATAAATTTTCAAAAGTACATTTCATAGTGATATTTCGGTTTTTCAGCCCTACTGAAAATTTTTGTTTGACAACCCTGTGTGCTTTCTTCATAGATATTGTGCGCCTAGCCGAGACCTATCCGCGGACACCTCTATTGCACCGCTAACATCAAAGGAAAGCAAAAAATTCGCAAAACATACGTTTTTGTTATACCGAACCGAGGTATAAAGGCTGGTGGCGTTTTTCATAGAAAGTATACATTTTCAATACTGAAAGCTGAAATATTAGCACTTTTTGCGCTTCTATAAAATTTTATTTGCCGGTTTCTATTTATTTACGTTGAAAGAAGCGATTAAAAGCATATATTTATATTTAATTTTGACATTTTTTACATATTTTCGAATTCTTCATACAAATTTGGATCGAAATTTTTCTAAGTGTTTTCGCGTGGTAACTTTTTCAAAATTTTTTCTTTCTTAATCGTAGTGTCCGTTATTTAGAGCACGCCAAAATTGTTTTCAGCGCGCTGCGACTTAAACTTTTCGAGATATAAATTTTCAAAAGTACATTTCATAGTGATATTTCGGTTTTTCAGCCCTACTGAAAATTTTTGTTTGACAACCCTGTGTGCTTTCTTCATAGATATTGTGCGCCTAGCCGAGACCTATCCGCGGACACCTCTATTGCACCGCTAACATCAAAGGAAAGCAAAAAATTCGCAAAACATACGTTTTTGTTATACCGAACCGAGGTATAAAGGCTGGTGGCGTTTTTCATAGAAAGTATACATTTTCAATACTGAAAGCTGAAATATTAGCACTTTTTGCGCTTCTATAAAATTTTATTTGCCGGTTTCTATTTATTTACGTTGAAAGAAGCGATTAAAAGCATATATTTATATTTAATTTTGACATTTTTTACATATTTTCGAATTCTTCATACAAATTTGGATCGAAATTTTTCTAAGTGTTTTCGCGTGGTAACTTTTTCAAAATTTTTTCTTTCTTAATCGTAGTGTCCGTTATTTAGAGCACGCCAAAATTGTTTTCAGCGCGCTGCGACTTAAACTTTTCGAGATATAAATTTTCAAAAGTACATTTCATAGTGATATTTCGGTTTTTCAGCCCTACTGAAAATTTTTGTTTGACAACCCTGTGTGCTTTCTTCATAGATATTGTGCGCCTAGCCGAGACCTATCCGCGGACACCTCTATTGCACCGCTAACATCAAAGGAAAGCAAAAAATTCGCAAAACATACGTTTTTGTTATACCGAACCGAGGTATAAAGGCTGGTGGCGTTTTTCATAGAAAGTATACATTTTCAATACTGAAAGCTGAAATATTAGCACTTTTTGCGCTTCTATAAAATTTTATTTGCCGGTTTCTATTTATTTACGTTGAAAGAAGCGATTAAAAGCATATATTTATATTTAATTTTGACATTTTTTACATATTTTCGAATTCTTCATACAAATTTGGATCGAAATTTTTCTAAGTGTTTTCGCGTGGTAACTTTTTCAAAATTTTTTCTTTCTTAATCGTAGTGTCCGTTATTTAGAGCACGCCAAAATTGTTTTCAGCGCGCTGCGACTTAAACTTTTCGAGATATACATTTTCAAAAGTACATTTCATAGTGATATTTCGGTTTTTCAGCCCTACTGAAAATTTTTGTTTGACAACCCTGTGTGCTTTCTTCATAGATATTGTGCGCCTAGCCGAGACCTATCCGCGGACACCTCTATTGCACCGCTAACATCAAAGGAAAGCAAAAAATTCGCAAAACATACGTTTTTGTTATACCGAACCGAGGTATAAAGGCTGGTGGCGTTTTTCATAGAAAGTATACATTTTCAATACTGAAAGCTGAAATATTAGCACTTTTTGCGCTTCTATAAAATTTTATTTGCCGGTTTCTATTTATTTACGTTGAAAGAAGCGATTAAAAGCATATATTTATATTTAATTTTGACATTTTTTACATATTTTCGAATTCTTCATACAAATTTGGATCGAAATTTTTCTAAGTGTTTTCGCGTGGTAACTTTTTCAAAATTTTTTCTTTCTTAATCGTAGTGTCCGTTATTTAGAGCACGCCAAAATTGTTTTCAGCGCGCTGCGACTTAAACTTTTCGAGATATAAATTTTCAAAAGTACATTTCATAGTGATATTTCGGTTTTTCAGCCCTACTGAAAATTTTTGTTTGACAACCCTGTGTGCTTTCTTCATAGATATTGTGCGCCTAGCCGAGACCTATCCGCGGACACCTCTATTGCACCGCTAACATCAAAGGAAAGCAAAAAATTCGCAAAACATACGTTTTTGTTATACCGAACCGAGGTATAAAGGCTGGTGGCGTTTTTCATAGAAAGTATACATTTTCAATACTGAAAGCTGAAATATTAGCACTTTTTGCGCTTCTATAAAATTTTATTTGCCGGTTTCTATTTATTTACGTTGAAAGAAGCGATTAAAAGCATATATTTATATTTAATTTTGACATTTTTTACATATTTTCGAATTCTTCATACAAATTTGGATCGAAATTTTTCTAAGTGTTTTCGCGTGGTAACTTTTTCAAAATTTTTTCTTTCTTAATCGTAGTGTCCGTTATTTAGAGCACGCCAAAATTGTTTTCAGCGCGCTGCGACTTAAACTTTTCGAGATATACATTTTCAAAAGTACATTTCATAGTGATATTTCGGTTTTTCAGCCCTACTGAAAATTTTTGTTTGACAACCCTGTGTGCTTTCTTCATAGATATTGTGCGCCTAGCCGAGACCTATCCGCGGACACCTCTATTGCACCGCTAACATCAAAGGAAAGCAAAAAATTCGCAAAACATACGTTTTTGTTATACCGAACCGAGGTATAAAGGCTGGTGGCGTTTTTCATAGAAAGTATACATTTTCAATACTGAAAGCTGAAATATTAGCACTTTTTGCGCTTCTATAAAATTTTATTTGCCGGTTTCTATTTATTTACGTTGAAAGAAGCGATTAAAAGCATATATTTATATTTAATTTTGACATTTTTTACATATTTTCGAATTCTTCATACAAATTTGGATCGAAATTTTTCTAAGTGTTTTCGCGTGGTAACTTTTTCAAAATTTTTTCTTTCTTAATCGTAGTGTCCGTTATTTAGAGCACGCCAAAATTGTTTTCAGCGCGCTGCGACTTAAACTTTTCGAGATATAAATTTTCAAAAGTACATTTCATAGTGATATTTCGGTTTTTCAGCCCTACTGAAAATTTTTGTTTGACAACCCTGTGTGCTTTCTTCATAGATATTGTGCGCCTAGCCGAGACCTATCCGCGGACACCTCTATTGCACCGCTAACATCAAAGGAAAGCAAAAAATTCGCAAAACATACGTTTTTGTTATACCGAACCGAGGTATAAAGGCTGGTGGCGTTTTTCATAGAAAGTATACATTTTCAATACTGAAAGCTGAAATATTAGCACTTTTTGCGCTTCTATAAAATTTTATTTGCCGGTTTCTATTTATTTACGTTGAAAGAAGCGATTAAAAGCATATATTTATATTTAATTTTGACATTTTTTACATATTTTCGAATTCTTCATACAAATTTGGATCGAAATTTTTCTAAGTGTTTTCGCGTGGTAACTTTTTCAAAATTTTTTCTTTCTTAATCGTAGTGTCCGTTATTTAGAGCACGCCAAAATTGTTTTCAGCGCGCTGCGACTTAAACTTTTCGAGATATAAATTTTCAAAAGTACATTTCATAGTGATATTTCGGTTTTTCAGCCCTACTGAAAATTTTTGTTTGACAACCCTGTGTGCTTTCTTCATAGATATTGTGCGCCTAGCCGAGACCTATCCGCGGACACCTCTATTGCACCGCTAACATCAAAGGAAAGCAAAAAATTCGCAAAACATACGTTTTTGTTATACCGAACCGAGGTATAAAGGCTGGTGGCGTTTTTCATAGAAAGTATACATTTTCAATACTGAAAGCTGAAATATTAGCACTTTTTGCGCTTCTATAAAATTTTATTTGCCGGTTTCTATTTATTTACGTTGAAAGAAGCGATTAAAAGCATATATTTATATTTAATTTTGACATTTTTTACATATTTTCGAATTCTTCATACAAATTTGGATCGAAATTTTTCTAAGTGTTTTCGCGTGGTAACTTTTTCAAAATTTTTTCTTTCTTAATCGTAGTGTCCGTTATTTAGAGCACGCCAAAATTGTTTTCAGCGCGCTGCGACTTAAACTTTTCGAGATATAAATTTTCAAAAGTACATTTCATAGTGATATTTCGGTTTTTCAGCCCTACTGAAAATTTTTGTTTGACAACCCTGTGTGCTTTCTTCATAGATATTGTGCGCCTAGCCGAGACCTATCCGCGGACACCTCTATTGCACCGCTAACATCAAAGGAAAGCAAAAAATTCGCAAAACATACGTTTTTGTTATACCGAACCGAGGTATAAAGGCTGGTGGCGTTTTTCATAGAAAGTATACATTTTCAATACTGAAAGCTGAAATATTAGCACTTTTTGCGCTTCTATAAAATTTTATTTGCCGGTTTCTATTTATTTACGTTGAAAGAAGCGATTAAAAGCATATATTTATATTTAATTTTGACATTTTTTACATATTTTCGAATTCTTCATACAAATTTGGATCGAAATTTTTCTAAGTGTTTTCGCGTGGTAACTTTTTCAAAATTTTTTCTTTCTTAATCGTAGTGTCCGTTATTTAGAGCACGCCAAAATTGTTTTCAGCGCGCTGCGACTTAAACTTTTCGAGATATAAATTTTCAAAAGTACATTTCATAGTGATATTTCGGTTTTTCAGCCCTACTGAAAATTTTTGTTTGACAACCCTGTGTGCTTTCTTCATAGATATTGTGCGCCTAGCCGAGACCTATCCGCGGACACCTCTATTGCACCGCTAACATCAAAGGAAAGCAAAAAATTCGCAAAACATACGTTTTTGTTATACCGAACCGAGGTATAAAGGCTGGTGGCGTTTTTCATAGAAAGTATACATTTTCAATACTGAAAGCTGAAATATTAGCACTTTTTGCGCTTCTATAAAATTTTATTTGCCGGTTTCTATTTATTTACGTTGAAAGAAGCGATTAAAAGCATATATTTATATTTCATTTTGACATTTTTTACATATTTTCGAATTCTTCATACAAATTTGGATCGAAATTTTTCTAAGTGTTTTCGCGTGGTAACTTTTTCAAAATTTTTTCTTTCTTAATCGTAGTGTCCGTTATTTAGAGCACGCCAAAATTGTTTTCAGCGCGCTGCGACTTAAACTTTTCGAGATATAAATTTTCAAAAGTACATTTCATAGTGATATTTCGGTTTTTCAGCCCTACTGAAAATTTTTGTTTGACAACCCTGTGTGCTTTCTTCATAGATATTGTGCGCCTAGCCGAGACCTATCCGCGGACACCTCTATTGCACCGCTAACATCAAAGGAAAGCAAAAAATTCGCAAAACATACGTTTTTGTTATACCGAACCGAGGTATAAAGGCTGGTGGCGTTTTTCATAGAAAGTATACATTTTCAATACTGAAAGCTGAAATATTAGCACTTTTTGCGCTTCTATAAAATTTTATTTGCCGGTTTCTATTTATTTACGTTGAAAGAAGCGATTAAAAGCATATATTTATATTTAATTTTGACATTTTTTACATATTTTCGAATTCTTCATACAAATTTGGATCGAAATTTTTCTAAGTGTTTTCGCGTGGTAACTTTTTCAAAATTTTTTCTTTCTTAATCGTAGTGTCCGTTATTTAGAGCACGCCAAAATTGTTTTCAGCGCGCTGCGACTTAAACTTTTCGAGATATAAATTTTCAAAAGTACATTTCATAGTGATATTTCGGTTTTTCAGCCCTACTGAAAATTTTTGTTTGACAACCCTGTGTGCTTTCTTCATAGATATTGTGCGCCTAGCCGAGACCTATCCGCGGACACCTCTATTGCACCGCTAACATCAAAGGAAAGCAAAAAATTCGCAAAACATACGTTTTTGTTATACCGAACCGAGGTATAAAGGCTGGTGGCGTTTTTCATAGAAAGTATACATTTTCAATACTGAAAGCTGAAATATTAGCACTTTTTGCGCTTCTATAAAATTTTATTTGCCGGTTTCTATTTATTTACGTTGAAAGAAGCGATTAAAAGCATATATTTATATTTCATTTTGACATTTTTTACATATTTTCGAATTCTTCATACAAATTTGGATCGAAATTTTTCTAAGTGTTTTCGCGTGGTAACTTTTTCAAAATTTTTTCTTTCTTAATCGTAGTGTCCGTTATTTAGAGCACGCCAAAATTGTTTTCAGCGCGCTGCGACTTAAACTTTTCGAGATATAAATTTTCAAAAGTACATTTCATAGTGATATTTCGGTTTTTCAGCCCTACTGAAAATTTTTGTTTGACAACCCTGTGTGCTTTCTTCATAGATATTGTGCGCCTAGCCGAGACCTATCCGCGGACACCTCTATTGCACCGCTAACATCAAAGGAAAGCAAAAAATTCGCAAAACATACGTTTTTGTTATACCGAACCGAGGTATAAAGGCTGGTGGCGTTTTTCATAGAAAGTATACATTTTCAATACTGAAAGCTGAAATATTAGCACTTTTTGCGCTTCTATAAAATTTTATTTGCCGGTTTCTATTTATTTACGTTGAAAGAAGCGATTAAAAGCATATATTTATATTTAATTTTGACATTTTTTACATATTTTCGAATTCTTCATACAAATTTGGATCGAAATTTTTCTAAGTGTTTTCGCGTGGTAACTTTTTCAAAATTTTTTCTTTCTTAATCGTAGTGTCCGTTATTTAGAGCACGCCAAAATTGTTTTCAGCGCGCTGCGACTTAAACTTTTCGAGATATAAATTTTCAAAAGTACATTTCATAGTGATATTTCGGTTTTTCAGCCCTACTGAAAATTTTTGTTTGACAACCCTGTGTGCTTTCTTCATAGATATTGTGCGCCTAGCCGAGACCTATCCGCGGACACCTCTATTGCACCGCTAACATCAAAGGAAAGCAAAAAATTCGCAAAACATACGTTTTTGTTATACCGAACCGAGGTATAAAGGCTGGTGGCGTTTTTCATAGAAAGTATACATTTTCAATACTGAAAGCTGAAATATTAGCACTTTTTGCGCTTCTATAAAATTTTATTTGCCGGTTTCTATTTATTTACGTTGAAAGAAGCGATTAAAAGCATATATTTATATTTAATTTTGACATTTTTTACATATTTTCGAATTCTTCATACAAATTTGGATCGAAATTTTTCTAAGTGTTTTCGCGTGGTAACTTTTTCAAAATTTTTTCTTTCTTAATCGTAGTGTCCGTTATTTAGAGCACGCCAAAATTGTTTTCAGCGCGCTGCGACTTAAACTTTTCGAGATATAAATTTTCAAAAGTACATTTCATAGTGATATTTCGGTTTTTCAGCCCTACTGAAAATTTTTGTTTGACAACCCTGTGTGCTTTCTTCATAGATATTGTGCGCCTAGCCGAGACCTATCCGCGGACACCTCTATTGCACCGCTAACATCAAAGGAAAGCAAAAAATTCGCAAAACATACGTTTTTGTTATACCGAACCGAGGTATAAAGGCTGGTGGCGTTTTTCATAGAAAGTATACATTTTCAATACTGAAAGCTGAAATATTAGCACTTTTTGCGCTTCTATAAAATTTTATTTGCCGGTTTCTATTTATTTACGTTGAAAGAAGCGATTAAAAGCATATATTTATATTTAATTTTGACATTTTTTACATATTTTCGAATTCTTCATACAAATTTGGATCGAAATTTTTCTAAGTGTTTTCGCGTGGTAACTTTTTCAAAATTTTTTCTTTCTTAATCGTAGTGTCCGTTATTTAGAGCACGCCAAAATTGTTTTCAGCGCGCTGCGACTTAAACTTTTCGAGATATAAATTTTCAAAAGTACATTTCATAGTGATATTTCGGTTTTTCAGCCCTACTGAAAATTTTTGTTTGACAACCCTGTGTGCTTTCTTCATAGATATTGTGCGCCTAGCCGAGACCTATCCGCGGACACCTCTATTGCACCGCTAACATCAAAGGAAAGCAAAAAATTCGCAAAACATACGTTTTTGTTATACCGAACCGAGGTATAAAGGCTGGTGGCGTTTTTCATAGAAAGTATACATTTTCAATACTGAAAGCTGAAATATTAGCACTTTTTGCGCTTCTATAAAATTTTATTTGCCGGTTTCTATTTATTTACGTTGAAAGAAGCGATTAAAAGCATATATTTATATTTAATTTTGACATTTTTTACATATTTTCGAATTCTTCATACAAATTTGGATCGAAATTTTTCTAAGTGTTTTCGCGTGGTAACTTTTTCAAAATTTTTTCTTTCTTAATCGTAGTGTCCGTTATTTAGAGCACGCCAAAATTGTTTTCAGCGCGCTGCGACTTAAACTTTTCGAGATATAAATTTTCAAAAGTACATTTCATAGTGATATTTCGGTTTTTCAGCCCTACTGAAAATTTTTGTTTGACAACCCTGTGTGCTTTCTTCATAGATATTGTGCGCCTAGCCGAGACCTATCCGCGGACACCTCTATTGCACCGCTAACATCAAAGGAAAGCAAAAAATTCGCAAAACATACGTTTTTGTTATACCGAACCGAGGTATAAAGGCTGGTGGCGTTTTTCATAGAAAGTATACATTTTCAATACTGAAAGCTGAAATATTAGCACTTTTTGCGCTTCTATAAAATTTTATTTGCCGGTTTCTATTTATTTACGTTGAAAGAAGCGATTAAAAGCATATATTTATATTTAATTTTGACATTTTTTACATATTTTCGAATTCTTCATACAAATTTGGATCGAAATTTTTCTAAGTGTTTTCGCGTGGTAACTTTTTCAAATTTTTTCTTTCTTAATCGTAGTGTCCGTTATTTAGAGCACGCCAAAATTGTTTTCAGCGCGCTGCGACTTAAACTTTTCGAGATATAAATTTTCAAAAGTACATTTCATAGTGATATTTCGGTTTTTCAGCCCTACTGAAAATTTTTGTTTGACAACCCTGTGTGCTTTCTTCATAGATATTGTGCGCCTAGCCGAGACCTATCCGCGGACACCTCTATTGCACCGCTAACATCAAAGGAAAGCAAAAAATTCGCAAAACATACGTTTTTGTTATACCGAACCGAGGTATAAAGGCTGGTGGCGTTTTTCATAGAAAGTATACATTTTCAATACTGAAAGCTGAAATATTAGCACTTTTTGCGCTTCTATAAAATTTTATTTGCCGGTTTCTATTTATTTACGTTGAAAGAAGCGATTAAAAGCATATATTTATATTTAATTTTGACATTTTTTACATATTTTCGAATTCTTCATACAAATTTGGATCGAAATTTTTCTAAGTGTTTTCGCGTGGTAACTTTTTCAAAATTTTTTCTTTCTTAATCGTAGTGTCCGTTATTTAGAGCACGCCAAAATTGTTTTCAGCGCGCTGCGACTTAAACTTTTCGAGATATAAATTTTCAAAAGTACATTTCATAGTGATATTTCGGTTTTTCAGCCCTACTGAAAATTTTTGTTTGACAACCCTGTGTGCTTTCTTCATAGATATTGTGCGCCTAGCCGAGACCTATCCGCGGACACCTCTATTGCACCGCTAACATCAAAGGAAAGCAAAAAATTCGCAAAACATACGTTTTTGTTATACCGAACCGAGGTATAAAGGCTGGTGGCGTTTTTCATAGAAAGTATACATTTTCAATACTGAAAGCTGAAATATTAGCACTTTTTGCGCTTCTATAAAATTTTATTTGCCGGTTTCTATTTATTTACGTTGAAAGAAGCGATTAAAAGCATATATTTATATTTAATTTTGACATTTTTTACATATTTTCGAATTCTTCATACAAATTTGGATCGAAATTTTTCTAAGTGTTTTCGCGTGGTAACTTTTTCAAAATTTTTTCTTTCTTAATCGTAGTGTCCGTTATTTAGAGCACGCCAAAATTGTTTTCAGCGCGCTGCGACTTAAACTTTTCGAGATATAAATTTTCAAAAGTACATTTCATAGTGATATTTCGGTTTTTCAGCCCTACTGAAAATTTTTGTTTGACAACCCTGTGTGCTTTCTTCATAGATATTGTGCGCCTAGCCGAGACCTATCCGCGGACACCTCTAT
>CAWUPE010000506.1:0-18505 GCA_963924145.1 Pyrausta purpuralis
TTTTGAGGATGTTGTCTAGAGTTTTAAGACAATTTAAAGCTTGGCTGTAATATTTCAAGAGCTGTTTCTTCTTCTGTAGTGCATGCCTCTGGCTCAGCCACATTGATAGTTCTTTCATTGCATCTTCTAAACATTGTTTCACACTCTGTAATTAAAAATATAGTAATAACTTTAACTTCAGGAGCCTTAAAAATAACTACTAAGTAAACAGAACACTCAACAACAAAAAACTCCGCGTTTAATCAACAAAGTGAAATGGTTGCAACGTTTAACGTGCTCTTTAAATTGAAAATGCAGCATATTTTTCCATAATAAATCAGAATATTTTACCAAAACTTCTTCATTCAATTGTCCCAATGGCACTTGAATTTTTATGATCGCCTTATCAAATCCGATGAGTGTCGCGCATAAGTTAACGAAATTCGCGTAGTCCTTGTTGATTAGTTCTATCATTGCCAGTCGAAGGACCTTAAGGTATACACCCAGGTCATCTCGCATAGTCTCCAACGAAGCAACATTTTGATGCTCCGCCAAGAAGTTGTCTACGGAGAAATTCGTCTGAAAGTATTCAGAACATGTTAATTGCATGATAAAAGCAAATTTATGTACTTTACTAGGAAAATTTACGCAAAAATTGGGGAAATACCTTGACGAAATCATTTCGATCAAAGCACAGCCCTCGCGGGGCTGGTGGCAATGTAAACTCCACTGTATCACTCTCCATGCTTGTCAGATTATCTGCATTGTATTACGAAGGCACCATTTTTTAGGAGAATCGTTTTAAAATCTAAAAATTACTTAATTTAGATCACTTTCATCGGCAATCATTTTGACTTTTGTCAGAATTTTGACACATTGACACGTCAGTTTCTTTGTTCGGATACACACACAAATAGGTAAATGTCAATCCACATTTATCTACGGAAAACAGGGCTTTGAATACCGTTAAAAGTCAGGTAGCGTTACGGTCTACGCCAGACGAAGATAACGTTATAGCAAAGGTAACGTTATGCGTGGTAACTAATATTCGGTAATTGTTCGGCAAATCAACCGAACATTCGGCCGAATACGAACAAAAAAAATATATGCCAGATGTACCGAATACGAATATTCGACCGAACATTCAGCGCATCTCTAATTACAACATTCATCTATCAAACTGTGAAAACTATTTATTTACGTCTCTGTGCCGTTATAAATTTTTGGCGCAACAGGGTTAGGAAGGCAAAGGGAAGCGCTTCCTACCGACCGGGTGTTATGGCCGGGGACCAAGGTCCGATGTTCACCGTCTTGGTTTATTCATATATACGTAGATCGCTCTAAATCTTTAATATTGCGGTACAGTATCCATACTTCGACTATAGCGCCATCTAGTCGCGTCGAGCCGAGTCAGCGTGTTACGTTGAAATGTAGTGACCGTGGTTGATCATAGATGTCGCTACATCACACCCCTCCGAAGAACCGGAGGTTGATTGAGCCAGGGTGGTTAAGCTCAGCAGTCTGTGCGCAGTGGGCTTGCAAGTGCCAGTGTTCGATGATGAGCCGGGATGTGCATGCGCGATGTCCACGGTGAGTCGGGATGGGCATGCTTGATGTCCACGGTGTGTCGAGATGCGCGATGTCCACAGTGAGTTGGGATGAGATGCGCGATGTCCACAGTGAGTCGGGATGAGATGCGCGATGTCCTCACGATAAGTCGGGATGCGCATGCGTTATGTCCACGGTGAGTCGGGATGTACATGCGAGATGTCCACGATGCGTGAGGATGAAGCTCGAAATCCACGGTGAGTCGGGATGATGAGCTGGTGAGGTTGCCGAGGACCCAGGAAGAACCGGTGCGGTCTGCAGTGGTGTCCTTGAGGCTTAAACTGGCTTGGAGGAGACTGCTGGCTGAATGCTGCTAGCTAGTGGTGAGGAAAAGGCGACGCTGACGACGACGGTGCGGCTCCACGGGTATGGATGGTATCACGTCGGGGTCACCAATTTGGCGCAACAGGGTTAGGAAGGCAAAGGGAAGCGATTCCTACCGACCGGGTGTTATGGTCGGGGACCAAGGTCCGATGTTCACCGTCTTGGTTTATTCATATATACGTAGATCGCTCTAAATCTTTAATATCGCGGTGCAGTATCCATACTTCGACTATAGCGCCATCTAGTCGCGTCGAGTCGAGTCAGCGTGTTACGTTGAATGTAGTGACAGTGGTTTATCATAGATGTCGCTACAAATTCAAATAATCGTGTCCCGGCGTCTTTCTTGCTCATATACAGGGTGTATCGGGCAGAGTGTAGGTAAATTAAACTAAAGGTCAAATGAGAAGTCTAGATAACAGAACAAAAATAATCATTGAATAAATTTAAGCGTGTATGAAATTATCTCACCGGGAACCATTCCGCGAAACGACTGAAAATCATGGGCACACACATACTGGGGCCGCGCCACGCGACCGTGATCGTTTAATTAACTCAGTTTCTCCTTCGTACTTTTTCCGGGCTTAGGACCGGCAAAGAATCTTAAACTCGAAACTTATGTTCATATCAAAATCTGTCATTTTAAATAATCTTCGAAACAAAAGAAAAGAGGAAATTTACAATAAAAACTCTTAACTCGATTAAGATGCTTTGGTGTAGTTTAAAAAACTGAATCAACTTATTTACAACCATTGAATTAATTACCTAGGTATCTACTTAGTTTATAACCTGTAGTTAGGTATAAAAACTTAAGTTTTTCAAGCAGTAAGTGTTTGTAATGACGTCCAATTTGAACTAAACACAATGTCACAAGATTATGTAAAAACAGTTCACTGCTTTTTACTTCTTCACTTTTTTAACGTCTTAATTATCACGGTCATTGACCTTACCGTCTCTGTCAGAATGAATACTGAATGAATGAGAATCAACTTAACTACAATGATTTAGTTGCTTACGTTGCATAGTTACACTATGTAAAAATTATGTAAATTGCAACAAATGTTCGAAGTGCCGTCCGTTTTGCGATAAACGCAATCTCACACGTCGTCGCAAGTTGTTTTTTAAACTCAAAAGAACAAACTCATTGTTTTCATTCACTTCATCGAATGCCCTTTCAATTCGTATGCGTAGTTCATCACGGTCATTGACTTCTCCTTCTCTATCCGAATAAACAAGTCTTTTGATATCACCCCATAAATAAAAATCGTAGGGTGTTAGGTCTGGAGAGCGAGGTGGCCATGGTGTCGGACCACCACGGCCTATCCACCGGTCTCCAAATCGTTCAGCAAGGTAGTTCCTCACTTGGACCGCAAAATGAGGTGGAGCTCCGTCTTGTTGCCAGTACATTCCTCTTACTAAATTAAGCGGAAGTTCTTCTAACATTTCTTCAACTTGGTTGCGAAGAATTTCTAAGTAAGACGCTCCCGTTAATCTTCCTTCAATGAAGTATGGCCCGAGAAGCTTGTGACCGATTATTCCGGCCCAAACATTCCATGAGAAACGTTGTTGGAACGCGTCTTTTTTTGTTTTTCGTGGGTTCTCGCCTCTGTTAGCCCACCAGTGTTCATTGTGGACGTTATAAAGTCCTACTCGCGTGAATAGGGCCTCATCAGTCCATAAAATGTTTTTTTGTATGTGGGATTGTAACCAGTCACAAAATGAGACGCGATTTTGGTAATCGCTTGGTATCAAGTCTTGCATCCGTCGGAAGTGGAAAGGGTGTTTATTTTGCCCATGAAGTAATCTCCACACTGTCATATGACTGACACCAAACCGCCGTCCTGCTTAGCGAGTACTTGCGCGGGGCTCATTTTCAAAAAATCTGTAGAATTTCTTCTTGTAAATTAACAGAGATTTCTTGACCGCCTCCGTGTACGTGGACAGGCGTAGTGAATTGGCCGTAGTCACGAAGATTTTGAATCGCGCGTAAAATGCGTCGTTCCGAAGGCACATAGCGATTTGGGTAACGTTCTCTCCAGGAACGTATGGTAGCAGCCAAGCTACCGCCACTTTCATCATAAATTAAAACTAAGTCACTCAGTTCAATGTTTGTTAAATCACCCATGATGCACCCACGAAAAGTTTTGTATTGCGACCGTAAAACTATGTTGCGCGTTTTCACCTACGTATGTGAACAGTATCGAGTCGCGCGAGCGCGGGCGCTTTGAGTCACCGACAAACGGAGCCGCGGTGTGTCGGCAAGCCACGTGCGCTATGACTACAATGCAACGAAAATGTAGAAAATTTCATGAAAAAAAAGTACAGTTTTTTTTTATTGATTTATGATCAGAATCGTTTACTGAGTTCTCTCCTTACTTTTTATTTATTACTGTTTATTTACCTACAGGCCGCCTGATACACCTGCCGCCGCTGCCGCCGCCGCTACCGCCTGATATACATAAACATTCAATCTGATTTTTGTGTTTAACGCCATCTACTAAATTACACATGAACTATGAGCAATCTTGACTGCGCCATCAATTAGATTATTCATGAACCACGCTAAATGTGAATTCAGTTGCTTTAAAATTCTTCCAAATTCGTTTCTTCCAAATTTAACGTTTATCGTACCGTTGAGAACAAGGTTATGGACGGTGACCTAAAAAACGCAGCCCGAATCTTGTTCTCCGATGACACTTTCGCTCCCCCTAATCAGGAAACTCTCGAGAGCCTACGTAGTAAGCATCCTTCACGTCCAAATTCTCCATCTTTACCTGTTCCTCCTCCTCAAAATTTCCAACCCTTACAGATACTTGATGACGGCGACACGTTTGCTGCCATCATGTCTTTTCCGGCTGGTTCTGCTGGCGGCATCGACGGCATCACTCCCCAACACCTTAAGGACTTGGTGAGTGCTTCCGCTGCTGACGCCGGTAGAATTTTGTTTTCCAGCATTACGAAACTGTGCAACCTTCTCTTATCTGGAAGGGTTACTGAAAGTTTTCTCCCGTTTTTTTTGGTGCTAGACTTTGTGCCTTTCGAAAAAAAGATGGTGGCATTCGCCCTATTGCTATTGGCTCAACGCTTCACCGTCTTGCAGCCAAACTGATCTTTTTTCTCCTTTGAAAGACTATTTCCAACCCATACAACTTGGTTTCGGCAGTGAGGGAGGTTGCGAGGCCGTGGTTCATTCCGCTCGCAATTTCCTCTCCTGTGACGAATCTGAAGTTTTTTTGAAAGTTGATGTGAAGAATGCTTTCAATTCTCTTGACAGGTCTGCCTTGCTGAATGAAGTTAAGACTCACACTCCTCAGATTTATCCCTTTGTTTTTCAGTGTTACAATGATCAATCAAAATTGCTTTACAATGAACATTCGATTGTTTCTGCAGTCGGTGTACAGCAAGGCGACCCTTTAGGTCCAGCCCTTTTTAGTTTAGGCATTCATCCTGTCATTTCATCCTTAAATTCTAAATTCAATGCCTGGTATCTGGATGACGGCTCCTTTGGAGGCAAAGCAGATGTTGTTTTCCAAGATCTTGTCCTGGTTATAGAAGGATTTAAGAAATTAGGCTTAGAACTGAACTTTTCAAAATGTGAACTGTTTATTAATGATCACGTTTCGTCTGGTTACCGTCAGGATATCATTGATGAATTTAATTCCCTTGCTCCTAACATTAAAATTCTTAATTCTGAATGGCTTTGCCTTTGGGTGCCCCTCTTCTTGATCCCAGCATCGAAGCTTTTCTTGATAAAAAATTGAATGATTTCACCCTTTCAGCCCCCAGATTAGAACACCTAAATTCACACATTGCTTTTACTATACTCAAATCGTGTCTTTTTGTGCCTAAATTTACATATTTCCTTCGTGCTAGCCCTATCTGAAAAAAAAAAATTAAAACTATTTGATACCACTCTTAAAAATGGTTTGAAAAAAAAAAAAAACATTTTAATAATAATTCTTGGGCTCAGGCTTCGCTTCCTATTCGTTTTGGTGGGATCGGAATTCGTCGAATTTCTAGTATAGCCCTCCCCGCTTTTATCTCCTCTTTGCATAGCACTTCCGTTTTAGCCGGAAAAATCTTTAAGCATCCTCGCCAGCATTCTGAGGTGAGTGAGACGGAGTAGTTTTTGGCAAGGTATATGTCCTAGAGAAGACATTCCAAAGGAACGTCACCAACAAAAACTTTGGGATGTCCCTCTTGCGAGAGAGACCTCCAATTCTTTAATTCAAAATTCCGTCAGTGACAGTAGTCGTGCAAGGCTCTTGGCGGTTTCCTGCAAAGATTCTGGTCACTGGCTTCATGCTTTACCGTCGAAAAATTTAGACACTCTTTTCGATAGTGAGTATTTCCGGGTGTGTGTGAGCCTCCGCCTTGGTACCGGTACCGATATGTGAAATTTTCATGTGTCCCTGTGGCAAGGAGGTTGACAAATTTGGTCTCCACTGCCTTTGTTGCCAGCGAAGCGCTGGGCGTCTCGCCCGTCACGCTACCCTTAATGACGCCACCAGAAGAGCTCTTGCCACCATTAATGTTCCTCCACGTTGGAACCACGTGGTTTGGTCCGTAACAATGGCAAGAGACCCGATGGCCTCACGCTTATTCCTTGGGAACGGGGTCGGGCCTTAGTTTGGGATGCAACTTGTGTCGATACTTTGGCCCCCTCCCATCTTAGAGAATCAGCCCTTAAATCTGGAACAGCAGCGGAGTTGGCTGAAAACGCCAAGCGTCGCAAGTACGTCTCACTTGCAAGTGATTATGTGTTTGCGCTGTTTGGCGTTGAAACATTTGGGCCGCGGGGACCCCTCTGCTAAATTGCTATTTAGAAAAAATTCGCCAAAATTAAATTCTGTGACAGCCAACAATAAAGTTGGCTGGTTCCTAGCTCAAAGGATTAGCATAGCTATCCAACGCGTCAACGCAGCTAGCATCATAGCCTCCTTGCCGCAAGGAAATGGTTTTGTTTTTGAATAGGTATATTTTAAGTTATTTTTTTATGTAGCATGTCTTAGTTTTAATTTGTATCTTTAATAAATTGAAAAAAAAAATTGCTTTATTCAATTTAAGCGCGACATCCAGCATTTAAATAAATACTGAAGATAAACACCTACAGTTAAAATAAAAAAAACCTGAAAATGGATCAGAAAAAAGATTCCATAAAAACAAAGATATTTTGTTCAGGCTGTCATCAGGAAATTGATAGTAGACGATACCTCACATGTTATTTATGCGACCAAACATATGACTTACTTTGCGCAAATGTCTCGAAAAGAGTTTTTAAAATACGATGGACCAAGAACGGAAAAAAACGTGGAAATGTCCATGCTGCATATGTAAGCAGCCTAAAACCAATAATACGAATTCACCGGTATAGGAGCGACAACAATGGACTGTCACAACTCAAGTATAATTCTACGAAAACGTTGTACATGTAAATTAGATGACCTATCGGAGTCATCGGACGAAGATGATTGAGAAAATTCAATAGAAGATAACGTATTTAATGACGTTAGTATCTTAGGAAACACAAGAACCTCTCACATACAACCATGCCGCCGAGAACCTCACCGTGACCCTACGCTAACACTAGCTCAGATCAGCGCACTTCTGGACAGCAAACTGGAACAAAATGAAAACAAAATAATAGAATTGCTCAAAAATTAAATAAGAACCCTAATTAAGAAAGAGATCCAAGAATCAATGCAGGAATTAAAAACTGAAGTTACTTACTGTTTAGACTCTGTCACAAGTCGCCATGAACATTTAACATTTGAAATAGAACAACTGAAGACCAAAATTAACTACATGAAAGAAAGTTGTTCTATGTCTTCTTTCATGTTGTCAATTTTGGTCTGGTGGAACAAAATCAGTTAAACTCTTCGAAGTGCATGACTAATATCATAGATAATACAAAAAAATAGTACTATACGGAATAGACGAATATAGATGGGCAACAGACGTAGATTTACATGAACGGGTCGTCAAAATAATCCATGACTATACTAACATCAATTTATATGGATATGTAGAAGAAATAACCAGACTAGGAAGAAAAGGTTATCGTCGACCAATTGTGATTAAGTTATTGAGTAAAAAAACGACAGAACTCGTACTAAACTCGAAGAGAAATTTTGCGAGATCCTGTTCCTCGAAAAGACGCTTTACAAATATCCAATATTTTAAGGAAAATACTATACGAAGCACGTAAAGGCGGGCATCATGCTGTTATCCATAATAATAACTGGGAGAAGATTTTCGAAGGTGACAATAACATAATACAAATTATGTCTCGTTTGACAATACACTAAATAGTATTTTAAATCAAAGAATACCTATAAAACTAGTAAAAATATGCACTAAACAGAAAAACAAATGGTTGACTAAAGGCCTTAAGCTCTCATGTAAGCATAAACGGTTTCTTAACGACTAACTGAAACGTTCAAATAGCAAAAACTTAAACAAACTCTATTCACAATATTCAGAGATCCTAAAAAAATGTATCATCTTAGTCGGAAGCGTATTGTTTTATAATCTGTAGGCTTCCTCGATAAATTAACAAGTTAATTCAATTATGACATGAAATTTAAAAAAAAACTGGCCAAGTGCGAGTCGGACTCGCGCACTGAGGGTTCCGTGCCAACTTTAACTGAATTAGGGAATCCATTTACTTCTACTTAGTAAAATACCACAATATTTTGTTGACTACAAACATAACTTTGTTTTTCATAGTGTTTGTATGAAGTACAAAGTTATGTTTGCGGTTGTTGAAAATGTGCTATATCTCAAAAACTACTGGTTCGATCCCGTTCGAACCAATTTTCGTTGAAAGTATTTATTAAGATCTACATCACATATTTTTTTCAAAATTGACACTTGCTTGGTTTAGAAATTAGATGGGGGGGACGCCCATTTTACCACTTTGGAAGCGTCTAGCTATGAAACGTTTGACTTTAAAAGAAAATGGTTTTAGAAACCTCTATGTTATTTTAAAAGACCTATCCATAGACACCCCACACGCATAGGTTTGACAAAATTTTTTTTTTTTGGTTTTAGTTTCATGTATGAGAGCCCCCCCTTAACTGTCAATATTTTTTATTTTTTGTATGAGAATCGGTAAGCGGTTAACAAGATACATCTTCCTACCAAATTTCAATTGTGTAATGCTTATAGTTACAGAATAAAATGGGTGTGACATACGGACGGACAGACAGACAGACAGACAGACAGACAGACAGACAGACTTGACGAAACTATAAGGGTTCCGTTTTTTGCCATTCGGCTACGGAACCCTAAAAAGGTACCGTCGCTAATTAAAAAGAAAAGGCTGAGCAGATTTTTATAAAGCGTGACTTAGTACACAGTACACTTAGGATCAAATTATCTGTCTCTATAAATCCATGTCAGTAACTACCAAGACATTTAAAAAAAAACATGGAATATGTCGACGAGTACATATACTTGGGCCAAATAGTGTCCTTCGAAAACAGGCAGGACAAAGAGATCGGTCGTCGTATCGATAACACCTGGAAGAGCTTCTGGTCCCTGAAAGCGTATATGAAGGGAGACCTTCCATTGTCACTGAAACGAAAACTCGTGGACACTTGCACCCTGCCCGTACTACTTACGAAGAGCAAAAGTGGTCATTGACCGAAAGTCAAAAATCCAAACTCAATGTTTGCCAAGGAAGGAAGGAGTTATGGAAAGGAGCGTATTGGGTAAGGATTAATAAGATCCGAAATACTACAATACGCTCCAAAACTGGCAAAGCAGACGAAGGCGAAAAGACAGCAAAGCTTAAATGCAAGTGGACGGAACATGTGTGTACAATGCACCCAGATAGATGGGCCCAAATCGTCACGCGATGGATACCACATGATGACTATCGACGAAGGGGTAGACCTAAAAAGAGGTGGGGTGTGACGATCTGTCTAGCTTTGCGAGGAATTGGGAATTTTGGCCGCTGACAGAGACATATGAAAAAAAATGGGGTAGACCTTTGCCCAGCAGTGGGATGATGTAGGTTAGAAAAAAACATTCTATATAACTAGGTATAATAGGCACAAAAGCCTGTGTCACTTCTAGTTTCATATTCAACATTCAAATTTCAAGGAATGCGTCAGTCTGTTGACAGTTCACGTCAAAATCTTGACATCAAATTTCGCATTTTGCTTTGCATAGCGACCAATGATACGCGACGTAGTAGTAACAGCTCACTGCTGTATGCAAAAAAAGCGCAAATCGATTTAGAAACACAGTAATTTGGAAGTAACCCCCTAACGCTACCTGGAATGGTTATCCGGGAGTTTTAAAAATTAGCTACCTTATATATTTTGATGTGCTCTTTTTGAATTTCAACTTTGCCACCTCGTATTATACGAAAAAGATACCAACACCTCCTATAGGGACTTGTAGATCTAGAAGCCGTGTGAGGTAGATGTAAACTTTTCCCTCCTCCGCGTCCTTAACCCTTTGAACGCCAGACATAAAAACATGGAATATGCCACCCACGCCGGGCCCTATTTTCGATAGTGCAATAGACCAAAGGACCAGTGTTGTTCAACTCTTATCGATAAACTGTATCAAAAATAATTAAAATGCAGTGTAAAACGTAATAAAATAAAGTAAATAACGCAACAGATTTAAATACTTTTATTTCAAAACAAAAAACATTACTACAAACGCATTTTTATTTAAAAAACCTTACAAAAACAAGTATTGAACATATCAGTCAAGCAGTTGATTCCCTGCCCTAGCGACGGAATAATACGTCAATGGCGTGTGTGGAGGGGTATTTTTATAATAATTTAGTGTGAAGTACTTGCTTCACACTAAATTAAAGTAAGTAATATATATCGATAAAACTAAAAAGAGAAGAAATGTTCAAAATCCTCTGTGGCCGAGTTAGTAAATTAGATGGCAATGTATAAATCATAAGGACAAGTTATAATAATTGATAATATTTATTTGAGGCTTTTTTTGGAATTGGATTATTTAGTTGACATGGTTAAAAAGACGAATTAGTTTATTAGAGGCTATATTATTTTTGGAGTCGGTGCTGTGATAGTTGATGCTTGATGGCCAAAGTGATGGCATCGACTCCAGAAAGAAATTGTTTGCCTAAAACGGATTCCTTTCCTTTCATTGGTGAAGAGTTTATTTAACTCTTTCACGGACAGTGACCGCCTATAGGCGGGATAACAATAAAATTTCTATTGTGTCTGGAGTACTGTCCGTAAAAGTGTTAAGACTTTTTTGTGCATTTTGGTTTTGAAGTCGGTTTTTACTTTTTTTTAAATTTTATTTTATTCCTTCGTTTTTAGTGATTACATAAGAGGGGGGGGGGGGGGGGGGGGGGGGGGAGTGTGCAACTCTTATGATATGACTTATGATTCTATTTTTTAAAAAGCTAAAAATTACTTATCATTAGTTCCGTCATTATAATTACTGAACTCCTAAGCGTTGAGGAGTTCTACCATCAGCTCAGCCCCACAAGATGTTAACTATCAGACGTAACAACACGTCAACATTAAGATTCTAGTAAAGAAACACTATACGTGCCTTTAAAATTTGATGTTTTCCCTCGATTACACCAAGATCCCATCATCAGATCCCAAAATGGAAAAAATTGGACCAACTAGAAGGTACACCCTCTAAGTAGGCGAAAAGATTTTTCGATTCGGTCGACAAACGACTGAAATATGAGGTAACACAGATACAAAAAAAAAACATACAGTCGAATTGATAACCTCCTCCTTTTTTGAAGTCGGTTAAAAAGAAACGCATGAACATCACTATTCGACGGATAAATCCGTCTCTGGCGTCGTGGTGGGTAGTAAATTATGACATTTTTTAGTCATGTAAAAAACCTTTTTGTATTAACTGAAAACTTATTAATTTCAGCTGTTGTACTCAATACATTTAATAAATAGGAAATAAACTAAATGTCTATATGTTTATTTGAAGAAAATTGTGTATGATTCAATGTATAATTATCCGTTTAATTTGAAGACTCAAATATACGTCAAAGGCGTCAAAATATCGTCTTGCGTTTGCGGATATATCCGTCAACGGCGTTCAAAGGGCAGAAAGGACGCACCAATTGAGTACAGGACTAAATTAGCTCAGATGACCATCAGGTACGCCTATGCAAAGCAGCTTCTTTAATATAGTTGACCACGATCCATCAGATTATCAACAAAGGAATTTGGGCGAAGGCTTTGCATAGACGTACGGACAACAGCACGTCAAGGTAAACACCGCGGGATCTTATGCAGTTGTAATAAGGGATAGTTTGCAACAAAAGTGGGTAACCTGATGTGCTGTCGACTGGTACCTGATGGTCAACGGAGCTAATTTATTCGCATCTACCTCACAGGGTTCTTAGGTTTACTAGCCCATATAGGCGGTGTTAAGTATCGTTTTCGTATAATATAAGGAATTTAATATTTACAACTTATTTTTTTTACTATATATTAATATTATAAAGCTAATTAGTTTGTTTAGTTTATGTGAACGCGCTAATCTCAGGAACTACTGGACCGACTTGAAAAAATATTTTTGTGTTGAATAGCTTATTTATCGAAGAAGGCTACAAACACACGACAGACAGACAGACATCACGCAGCGAAGGGGGGATGAGTAGCAAACTCAAAACGCGCGTGAAATATATGAATAAGGCGCCAAAATGGATTTCGAAAAAAAAGCCCGAGTTTCTTGACCCACTTAATACTAAATTAATTAATTTTCAACGTTGATTTCTATCCAGATATTGTGTTTTATTCACAATCGATCCCTTCAATTAGGTAAACAAGCAATGTAGTAACCCGATAATTATCCTTAATATTGATATTATCAACAACCACTTAAGCAAAATCAAAAGCAATTTGCTTTCTATTACCCTATTTGAGAAAATTACCAGTGTATTTAATGAAATAAACTGTTGTTAACAATATAACAAGAACTCTTTACTTAGTTTACTACTAATAAAAGAAAATAACAGAACTGTACCTACCACTATAATAAAAGTTTTGTTACGGGCTAACACATTGAGCAAAATGAGAAATTATATGAGTTCTGAAGATCTTTTTCTAAGTCGAGCTAAGCTTGTGATGAAATATTTAGGAGTATGGGTGCCTCGTGAGAACGAGCCATTGCCGCGAAAGTTTATCAAATGCTTTATGCTGATGTTACAATATTTATTTCTTATTTTTCAAACGATTTACATAGTGCAGATTTGGGGGGATCTAGCAGCCGTGTCGCAACCGTCCTATCTGCTATTCACACAAGCGTGTCTCTGTTTGAAAATAACGGTCTTTCATGTGAACGCGGACAATCTTAGGGAACTCCTGAAGCAAATGGATTCTGATATTTTCTTGCCGCAATCTGTTGTACATGAGAAGTATGTGTAAAAGTTACAACCACTAGTTTACCAGTTTATAGCTCCCTAGTTTCAGGTCCCCACCCCTTACATAAGTAAATATAATACATGCACATATATTCATTTGTTTCACGTATAATATGTATTTATTCATTTGTTTTATTGTATTTGTGATATAAGTGTATTAGTTATATTATTTTATTTTTAGTTTTATTATGTAACTATTTTTAAAGTATTATATTAAAATTCAAGCTATATTTTTGCACACCGTTTCACCTCTACCCAATGGTTGTCTGGAAGAGATCGCTTCCAGCGATAAGACCGCCAATATTGAACAAATGATTTGCCTGTAATGTTATTGTTTCTTGTGTCCTTACTTGTGCAATAAAGAATATTTATTATTATTATATAACAATGCGCCAAACAAAACGCCAATTTTCTGGTTATGTGGTAAGGAATTTGCTTCCTTGTGTTACGAAATACCAGACATCGATTATAATACTTAAATACATATAACATCCATGACTTAGGTACAAATGTTCGTTCTCATCACACGATCATTTGCTTCTTACGGGATTCAAACCCGTGACCGCTGGTTCAGTAGCCAGGACTTCTAACCACTACACCAAAAGTGTCGTCAAACGAGAATAAAATTAATTACATATCGGGAAGATACATTTTTATTTCAGGATGGAGATTTTAGAGAGTCCCTTACGACCTAGATACTTACCGTATTATTTTTACTTCCATTTGCAGAATCCTCGAAAAGCAAGCCACAAGAATCAAAAGGTGCTTGTTTGGTTTCATGTTGGGCTCCCAAATTGTGTGCACTCTTTGGGTCTTGCATCCTCTGGTAACGGGAACCCGCAAGTTTCCATTTGATATGTGGTATGTATATGTATGTATGACTAGATATTTTAGCATGTACTAACGAAATACGCTGCGTACATTTTCATGTCTAGCTGGTCATTTTTAGGGTTCCGTAGTCCAACAAGGAACCCTTATTGTTTCGCTATGTCCATCTGTCCGTCCGCAGTCCAACTCAGAGACCTAAGGTGTTAGAAAACTGTAATTTCGTAAAATGTATTGTAATGCCCCCGCCAAAGTGGTAATTTTTTTTTTATTTTTTTTTGGAGTATTATTTATACAAATGTGGACGTGTTTTTTTTTCTATTGCCGAACCCATCGTGTGAGGAATCGTAAAAAAATGAGAGTTTTCTAAAACGCAGCCTTTTTTTCAGTTCAGTCCTAAAAGGCAAATTTTTGTTAGAGCCCATGTCCCAACAAAACGGTAGTGGGCGGATTCGTGAAAAAATTTACAGCACGTTAATATACGATAAATTTAAATGAAAATCTATCACTGCTATAAGTAAACAAATCATCGAGTTGTAGTCCATAAACTTAAAGCATAATAATTCACATGTAAATTTTCGTATTTTTTTCTCCTCCAAAATGCGTTTTGATATGAAACTAAAAGTGTAATTAAATATTGATAATATGTTGATAATAATAATTAATTATGTTGATATAATTTTTAATATGTTGATTCTCTTTTTTAGCAATAAAAAGAATTAAAGCTGGAAGTCATCGTCATCAAAAGAATTAACTGGTTTTCTCTCAAAATTTCGAATATTTTGTTATTTAAAAGGAATCGATTTCTTATTACAAGGCAATCTTTAATATATTTTACTTGAATACTACTTATGTATAGTAGCTACGGAACCTTTAGTGCGCGAGTTTGACACGCACTTGGCCGGTTTTTGACGCTTAGGTATAGTTATACGCACAGTTCCTGCGAAAGCTTTAGTAAGCGCTATCGCACTAGGCTATCTATATCTGGAGTTATTACGTTCATACATAAGCAGTCAAAGACGCGAATAGACTTTGCGAGCCCTGAAATTATTTTTCTATTCATTTCAGGATGCCAGTGTCTCCATTGATTTCCCCTCAGTTCGAGATCGGGTATGCTTTCCAATTCTTGACCATTTGCATGAGTGCCTACATGTATTTCGGGGTGGATAGCGTCGCTCTTTCCTTGGTTATCTTCGGATGCGCTCAGATAGAAATAATTATGGACAAAATAATGAGTGTACGGTTTTGATTTTTATTTAGAACATAAAGATTTATGTATGAGCGTCAATTTTTACTCTCATTTCGATTTCTTGTTATAGATTTCACCGGTTCAGCACCAACTGAAAGAGAGCGAACGTAAATTGTTGTATGATAAAAACCATAAGATTCTTGTTGAGTGTGTCATTCAACATCAAGCGGTTGTAACGTAAGTTAACTTACAGAAATCATGACTAAATAACGCAAAAAAAAAACATAAAATTAATATTCCTATCGGAATAGAAGGACAAGTAAAAGCTGTCAAACGAAACCGATTTAAGATGTCAGTAACTAACATAAGTAAGTAACATTTGTAGCTTTAAATGAGATAACCTTTCGATCAGGTGATTTATAACAATGTTCCTAAGTTAAATATATAAGTTTACTGCATGATAAACAGTCGACACAAAATATTGAACATGCAGCTCTAGTGTAAAACTAAATGTTATTTCATTATACAAAATATTGTTTGATTATACAATCCCTGTGTTATTCTGTCTTTATTTTTTACGTAAATTAACGTTTGTAGAATAGAATAATCAAACTGCGTACTTTAAATTTGGAGCGCATTGGTAAATATAAGTCGTATATTAAGAGGCTTCGATTTGGACTAATCTACCTGTTAAATGATTATTTGTTGGGGTTATGCCGCTGTAATGCATAACAATCAATCACCGATCAAGTCACCATGTTTCAGACGCATTATTTCTCCAAAATATACACAATTTCACTTTTAAATATAAAAAATCAAATGCACGTAATTTTTAGCGAGCTTCTGCAGGGCGGTCAACTGTTTGACATCTGACAAAAATGGTTCTGCTACCCATCTCTTTTTATCACACAGTTTGCTGCTAGTGATATCTCGCTTTTGTCGTTCTATTCCAAAGGGATAATAATTTTATGAAAAAAACACATCTGTAAAAATATTAATTTATGGACGACCTCCGTGGTGTAGAGGCTAAGCAAAGGCGCTGGATTTCAAGGCGTCGCCGCTCCGAGTTCGATTCAATGTAGAAATCATAATTTTCTATATTGTCTTGAGTCTGGGTTGTGGTACCATCGTTGTTTATGATTTCCATAACACAAGTGCATTAGCTACTTACTTTGGGAACAGAGCATTGCATGTGTTTGGTGTCCCAACATTTATTTATTTACTAGCGGTCCCCCGCGACTTCGTCCGCGCGTTTTGAGTTTGCTCCCTCCCCTCCCGTCGCAGCGTGAAGTTTTATACCCTAAAGCCTTTCTCAATAAATAAGCTATCTAACACAGAAATATTTTTTCAAATCGGTTCAGCACTTCCTGAGATAAGCGCGTTCAAACCAACAAACTCAGCTTTATAATATAATTAGCGCAAGCGCACGTTGTACTTAAGCTGCGAACATTATTTTGGTGCGGAGTTATGTTAAAACTGTGATAGCTCCTAAGATATTTATTGGAATCAAATGATATAAAGGGCAACTTTCTTCTAAATGAAATGCTCGTGATGATGAATGTATTTATTTTGATAAGAATAAATACCTGTGTGTATAATACACCTCTAAAAATGATGCATTATTTTTTTACAAATTTATTAACATAAAAAAGGTTGTAGTAAGTCAAACATAAAAGATAGACTTATGCTGTCGCGGACTTTATTATAGAACTCTTAATGCTGAACAATCCTGTCATACATGATTTTTGTGTAACTTTAGCGGTTTCCGCAGCGTACGCAGCGGAAGCTCTCAAAAGGAATATCTTTCTCCCGTTTTCGCAACATTTTTTATTTCTGCTGTGGTCTTATGAGTCGTATCTTTATGTTATATAGCCTAAAGCCTTCCTCGATAAATGGACTATCCAACGTAAAAATAATTTTTCAAATCGGGCCAGTAGTTTTTGAGATTAGCGCGTTCAAACAAACAAACAAACAAACAAACAAACAAACAAACTCTTCAGCTTTATAATATTAGTATAGATTTTATAAAACGACAGAAATAAAGAGACTGTAACGATAATTATTATATTTATATTGCGTGTTAAATATGAGGCAGAGTTGACTATAACCACAAAAGATATATAACATTGATTTTCTAAGAAGCATTCAAACGTTATGTCAACAGCAGCAGTTTTGATGATGCTACGCAGCCCACGCGTTAATGTAAGCGCTTGCAAAATTAAACAGACTTGCTAATGTGACGTTGGCAAAGTGGTATAGACATACGCCCGAATAGCGTAAGACACGGGGTTCGATTCCTCGCCTGTCACACAGCCAAAGGCTTGCTTTTTACAAGTGCCATTTATAGCAGCAATTTTGTTTAAATTTTTCATATGAATTTGAATCAGGTTCACCCAACTAGTGGAAGACACCTACCACTGGTACCTACTCTTCCAACTCACTGGTGATGTGGGTGTCACCTGCATGTGTGCTCTGAGGATCTTGGTCGTGAGTAGAGTCTACTCAGTAGACCCACCTTTAAGGCTGCACTTAAGTATCCTACTAACTCTGGGTTATTCTGAGTTGACCCTACCGGCTATTATTTTATTATTTTTATGAATTCTCAGTTGCCCCCATAGGGGGCAATGCCGGTGGTGGCTACAGGGAATAACCCTCAACTCTCACCTACTCGCTAAATAGTCCTAGTCTTCTTTTGATATTTTTTCTTTCGTCCTGCACGCCTCTTGAATTTGCCTTGGAAAATTCCTACACATGCATGAGAAATTTCATAAACCAATTAGGAGGTCAAAAATTTTCGAGCTCAGTTGAGCAAGTAACAGAAAAAAGAAGCTTTTCTATCCATGTATCTAAGATGCCTCAAACAGGTCAACTGAATTGCCACATTTCAGGAGGACGTGCGAAGCCTGCAGTTCGCGTCGCTCTTGATGTACGTCGTCGTGATGCTGAGCCAACTCTTCATCTGCTGCTGGTCTGGACACGAGCTGACTGCGACTGTAACTAAATAGTTTTTTTATCACATTATAAACTAACATATCTCGTATCAAGCCTATCGAAATTCGTATCGATTAATTGTCACAATTTAAATTATCTTTTGATTATGTTTACTTAAAAAGAACATGTAGTTTAATAGTACTACGTACTTAAGCAAGCGCGTACCGCGTGGAATATAGTGGGGTTAA